>PVKA01042954.1:0-17072 GCA_004027165.1 Ctenomys sociabilis | reverse complement strand
AAAAAACCTCTATAAACTGTTCTAACTAAGTAAAGCCCTTAAAAAATGAGCGTTTGTTAATGCTCCTAAGTTTAGTTATCATTGGGTGGGTGAAAGATGAGGTATAGATTTTACAAAGCCTTCACTGTAAAGTGCTTGGTAAAAATTGGCTCTTGACCACTGAAAGATCTCTACTTACCTATTGTACCTTTTCTCCTTTTCTGCTAGTAAACTAGAAATTCTACCTCAGCTTTTCAATGGAACAACTTAGAGTCACTCCTTTTACAAATTAGGCTGAGGCAGCTTGCAATAGTTTTACATTCTGTACCAGCTGTCAAAAAATAATTTACATCTGTGTATTATACATTAAAAGTAAAAAATTTGTCAATCTTAAAATAATGTGTTTTTACCAACATGTAAAATGAGATTGCTAGATGATAGATGTAAATTTCGCCTGTGAGCTTCAAGTTTAAATCTTGTCCAGTTGCTAAAATTGTTTACCTGGGTGATTAGATAAAAAAAACACATGTATCTAAAGACTTGGTTCGATACACAGGGCCAAATCCTCCAGCCAATGATTCTATCTATCTCTATAAGAGGTGTTTATAGCCTAAAAAGTGCTCACTTCAAATTGACCTTTTTATACAATAGTTATACTTCCTTGTGTAAGACTCCTGTCACCAGATCAGTAGTCTTATGTCCAAGTTTTGTTTGCCTTAAAAAAGTCATTCTAGTTTTAAAATATAGATATGGACCACAGAAAAACCAAGTAGTTCAGGTGCCTAAGGCTGCTGCTTTCGGACCTTTAGAGACCCTTAGATAAAGTAGCTTTACTCACTGTCTCACCATTGCTAGAAGTAAAATTTCCTCTACTTGTCTTTCAAAAGGGTGGGCTTCTAAATGTAATGTTAACCTGAAACCAAGCTTTGACTTCTATAAAAAGATGGACAACATTATGGGCTGATGTTACATTTGGAGATAAATATCTATCTTGGTTTGGCTGTAATGGGAACCACCTGCTCCCACTGGAGCCCAAACAGTCAGACCCCTGCTGACCTAATAGCCAGAGACAAAAGATTATACAACTAAGCCTCATAGTTATTTTATAAAACTAGTAAAACATACTTCCTGAGATGCTAATTAGAGGGATAGATTACTCTTACAGATCAGGAGCTATAAAAGATAGCTTTTGTTCCAGACAACTCATTTAATACTTTAGTAAAAACTGTTTAGGTGTCCAGTAATTAAAAACTGGGAAAAAACCAGGGGGAAAAAAACAAACAAACAAACAAAAGAGACAAAAATGGCTGCCTTTGTTGCAGCCTCAAAACAAACTCTAAGTCTGATTCTCTGGGCTCCAAAAAGAGCTCAACGCTGACAGAAGCCGGCCACTATACGAGAGACTACCTTAAGAGGCCCACAAGCCATGCCCTGACTGGCAAGGCAGCCACTAGAAGTGAGACTGCACTCTGAGGCGGAGGCCCCAGAGCTCAGACTCAGCTTCCTAGATGATCCAGTAAAACTGGAGGACCCTGGGCCTGCTTCCTCCCTCTGGCCGGATTGTTACCTCTACCTATCATCTCCATGGAGGAGCCCTAAGTAATCATGACTAAAAAAAAAACCAGCCCATTGCTGGACATTGGCACAGGTCTCTTTGTCCTTCTCCAACCCTCACCTTCCTTCCAGTTATCCACCTCAATAAAAACAGACTTTAAAAATCTTGCTTTAAGTAAAATTGAAATACTAGCTAAATCAAAATTATGCTGACCAGTTTTCATAAATATAATAAGTTGTTGTTCATGTACAAGGCTTAAAAGATATTCCATTGGTTTAATCTGACTAAATGCTATATATTTCATGATAAAAATATGTTGATCTGGTTGATTTCTGATGTAACTCAAATATTTCATGCTCATTGTTAATACAGGTGTTATATCCCATACCTAAAGCTAGAGAGACTAATAACAAACTGACAGACTCCATAAATAAATGGGTCTAAGAGCTAGTAAGTTACAATTGCTAGGTCTCAAAGTTTATAAATATACCTGTTAGCTGAAATGTTCATACTTTGAATATATGTGCTCCAATATCTCAAAAAAAAATTTATTCATTCCTAATAGATACCAAAAACCCAGGTAATTATACAGGTAAAATCTATAACAAATATGCTAGGTTAAGATACCTTTGACTAGAATCCACCAGATTTTGTCTACAGGGACACATTGAGGTATATCTTGTTCAGTAGATTCCAATGTCTGACACAAGCTACAAAAGTAAAAAGGGTTTATAGAAATAAGTTGTTCTCAGTTGAAGTGTTTCATAGTAGAAAAGATACAGAATGAAATTATAGATTGAAAAAGTTATGCTTTCCTAGATCCAAAGAGAAGGGACGTTTCAAGAAAAAATGTCCAAAGCTTCTAGAGAAGGAAAAAAAAAAAGTGTTTATGATGGAGTCAGAGGAAGTTTCAGACTAAGGTGGTTATGTGTCTTCCCTCTCGGCCTGAGGGAACCCATGTTAACTACCAATATAAGAAAAAAAGCTTGTAAAACTTTCAATAGATGCTTATACAGATTTGTCAGTAGTTACCCAGCCAGTGGCTCACTTACAGACTGGAGAGTACTAAATGTTTTCCCTAGGTCTGACAATCCATATGCCACAGGTAATAATAAAACTGATGAGATATAAAAATAGACAAGTTTGTTTGAGACAATATACAATGGCCATAAAAGATAAATAAAAAAAAAATTAAACCTCACATTTAACAGATCTCTGCTAATAAACCTATAAAATGTTCTGACTAGTCTTTTTAAAATTACAAATTTTAAAAGGTTATTACATTCCGGATCTGCTAAATAATTACTATATCCTGTTGATGTTATTATTTGGCCTATACATGTATATAAAGCTAACAATTGCCTAAAATTATCCCAAGAGATAAATGATTTCATCACTATCCAAAAACCAGTGGGAAGTGTTATACCCTGACAAAATTGACTCCATTTTGTTGCCCTTCTAACCGCTGTAATGCACCTACCCCTCCCAACTCCCTCACCCCTGTGACCCAAGCCTTGTCTTGACCGACATCTGTAACCCTTCCCTATTTTTGAGGATCTTGACAAACTCTGTGTACTTGTGACCCCACACCCCTTTAACTACAAAACACACGGGTGACACCAAACTCTAAGATTAGAGATATTGACAACAAAAAGGGGGGAATCTAAAGCCCAAATAATTTCTAAGAGCATACATGAGGTTACACTGCCATCCTGTTCTGTATGCGTCTCCTTAGTACATCAACAAACCATGTCAGCTTGTACAGATTACTGCCTAATGTTATGTCTGCTTACGGCCACAGAGCTTAAATTATCCTTGTTTTTAAAACAAAGAGAACACAAAAACCTCAGGCCTACCTGGGGAAAACATTTAATTTCCAGCCTGAAAACATTCTTATAAAATAAGTCACTTTGACCCAGCCATTCTCGGGAAACAGCTAAAACCACAGAGTTAACTAATAGTTGCCCTATGGCCTACCCCTCTTAGTTTCTTTAAAAAGTCATATATTCTCAAACCCACCAATTATTTTAAAGGTCAACCTAAACTAACCAATGCGATCTTCTTCTGTAACCTCGCTTGCTCCCTCCCCATTTTGTGGTTTTTGCCTTTATTTATTTATTTATTTTATTTTATTTTTTTTTGTGTGTGTGTTTTTGAGACAGGGTCTCACTATGCAGCTCAGGCTGGCCTTAAGCTCACTTTGTAGCTCAGGCTGGTCTCGAACTCACAACAATCCTCCTGCCTCAGCCTCCCGAGTGCTTGGGATTACAGGCATGCGCCACCAGGGCGCTCTCTGTTCCTGAGCGTTCAGTGAGCCCCATGAATGCATGGAAAATAAAATCCCCTTGCTTTTACATGAGAGGATGTCTCTTGGAGTCTTTTTGCATGCGGTGGGCTTCTCAGACCTAACAAACTGTACAGTTTTTTCTTTCATAACATTATAACTCATGATTTGACAATGACTCCTGTTGTTTCTCATATGACCTTGAATTTTTATATAAAGCCAACATTTAGCAAAAAGAAAAAAAAACAAATAATGATAGCAGTGCATTTCATCATTTCATTTTTACAAGCAGCTTAAAAGGCAGTGATATATAATTAAAAGAGCACCCCAAAGAAGGTAAAAAGTGGAGATTGACTTAAGTAAAAAAAAAAATTGTTTAAAACAATTTCATTTTTAGGTAGTACCTTCCTTTTGAAATATTTCCCATGGTGCTGTTACTACATTTCTTTAATGAAATATTGGCTCATTTTGGATCTTGCTTATTGCCTCTTTTAACCTCAATTCCAAATTACAGTTTTGAAGTATGAAAATGAGAGGTGAAAAAGGGAGCTACAACCCAATTGGTCTCTTAACTGTAGCCACTGGTTTATCTTTTTTTTTTCATTTATATGATCAGATTTCTTTTTCCTTTTTTGTTTCTTTTTTGTTGAGGCACAGTTTCAATATGTAGTTTAATGCTGCTCTTGAACTCACTATGTAGCCCAGGCTGGCCTGAAATTGAAGTGACCCTCTGACCCTCTGGGCTCACCATGTTCCCAGTGCTGGGAACACACCACTTCCATTTGTACTCTAGCTGCTAAGTCAGATACAAAGAGTTAAAGGGTATTAAGGTCTCAGAAGCAGGAAGCAACATAAAGGTTCTCCTCTGGAAATCATTCCTGTTAAACCTCTGGCTTAGTAGTATGGTGCGTGTCCATGTGCAGGCCAGTTAGTTACTTGTCTTACTGCTGAAGCAAAGTACCCAGCACTCGAGGTGAAAGAAGCAAAGTTTATTTCAGCTCAAAAGTTTCAGTCTGTAGTTGTCTGGCTTCAAGGTAAGAGAGCATGGTAGACATGCACCACAGAGGCAAAACAAGTCATGGATGTCGAAGGCAGGAGGCAGGGAAGCGGCAAGCAGCTGCAGCAGCAGCAGGAGGGAAGCAAGCCTCCCTGTCCCCTCGATCCCATACAGGCTGTATGCCTTGGGTGGTGTCATCTAAACCCCGATTGGCCTTCCAATTACCCACTTCCAGAACTATATTGAACTAATCTATGGACTAATTTAGTCACAGTCACCATGGTTGCCAGCATCACATATCCTAGATCCAATCAAGGCCACAGGGCTCCACTCGTGAGCACAGGCGGGTTTGGGGCTGGATATCTAGGCATGAGTAACAATGCACTGTGCGCTGGAGTGCTTGACACACTTCACGTTTCACCAAAAAGCCTCACTGAGCACAAAACAGCGACAGCCCAAGCCTGGGCATGTCTTCTCAAACTCCTTGTATTCTACTGTCTTCTAATGTCTTCTGGGTAGTAAACTTGGGGATTTCTATATCAAACTCAGAAGACTGATCCAGAGGTAAGAGGATCAATGTATAAAAAGAGTGTTCATAATTGGCTTCACTAAGTTATCTTTAGTATTGAAATGATTAAGTATTAAATATAGCTTCATTAAAATATCTCAGGGGAGGACTGTCTATCAACTAAATCAATTTCTAAGATAACCTGCCTCAAGGAGAAGTTGATGTGCTCACCAGAGACCTCTAATTTTGGTTTGGATGTGGTTATGTGGAATCTTTAAGTAACTTTAAATATTTTAGTTTTTACAACAAAAGTGAAACTTGAAAGCATCTAAAATAGTAAAAGTCTTCATACAATGACATTAAAAGATACAAAAGAGTATTTTTTGTGTACCAGTCATGATTTTGATTACCCCTGTTCATATTACCTGTTGAATAGTTTTGAAAATCGATTATTATTTTTATAAAAAAAAAACACAGAGAGTGAAATTGAATGGTTCCTCTCCATGTCTTCTTGGGCCTTTCAGGGCAAATAAACAAGAAGCTATTAAAAGCTCTGTCAGCCTCCAACTTAAGCCTTAAAAGCTGCTGAGTAAGGGACTGGCTGAATTGGATAAGAAATTAGAAGCTCTTAGGTATCAGGTCCTAAAATGAAATTGTCATGCTTTCTTATTTTATGCTGTATTTATGTCACTGTGAAAATACTGACTTGCTCTTTAGATAAGTGACTGGCTTTTATTTCCTTGGAGGAGGAGCAGAGAGTTTTCATTGTTTACTTTAAAAATTTTGTTTCTTATATTCTTCAGGGGAATTCAACAAAACTGCTTGGGAATAATTTATGAAGAGATGGCTAAGTGACATGGTGCTTTAGCAAAGATCTCTATGTAGCTTTTTAAAATTTAATTATATCTTCAAGCATCTGGATATAATTCAATTACTGCCCTTGGTGGCACCCATGGCTCCACTTATTGGAAGCTGAGAAAAAATACTTACAAAGCCCTACTGAAGTTTATGGTACAGGTCTTACTTGTAATTCATTCTTGGTAATGCCACTGTCCTCAAATCAAAAACTTTACCTTAACACAGAAAGACCTCACATTTGTGGTTCACATGTCCCATTATCCCAGAAAACAGTCTTCTCCATCACAATGGAGAAATACTTTCTTTCCTGCTTGGCATTAGATATGTGCATCTCATTTTGTGATATAGTTATCATCAATCGATTTTTGAGTATTGAGTGTCTTACAAACATTAAACAGTAGAAGGTTGCCTTGATGGAATACAGAGACTGTGACAGCCACAAAGATCAAAACTTGGGCGACAGAAAGGCTTACACTTAAGTGCAATTTCTGATTGGGGGAAGGGACTTGGTGGGCCTACTGCAGTACTCGTCACTTATTCTGATGCCCCCCAAGTCTTTCCTTTTCCACTTTTAATATTAGATTTTGGGAGATTCAATTGACTGTCGTGCCCTGCTGCCTAACCAGTCAGGAAAAAAGCAGCAATGTCAAGAAAAATATTTTAAGAGATGTCAGTTCTATAAAAGTCAACAGAGATAAAGAGATTTATTGCTTCTATCCTCACTGCTGACCTGATTCTATTGGAGCCGAAATCAAGAAAATCCGATTGTGTGTGTGTGGGTATGAAAGCAAGCAAGCAAGCAAGCAAGCAAGCATGAGAAATAGATTTAGTTTACAGGGGGGAAAGAATCATATTTATAAGTTGTCAGAAATCTCCAGAAGCTGATACTTTATTGTTCTAGCTGACTTTCTGGGCCCTTTTGTTTCTTCTGCAGGGAAGAAAACATGATAAAATAAGAAGCATAATCATATTTATTTGTTTGTTAATTCATGTATTTATTCAGTCAATAGTTATTATGTTTCCAATGTGTGCCTGCAGTCATGCTAGTGACCAGAGTTAAAATACTGAACAAACTTGATAAGCCTCTATTTAATTGTAACATAGCCTAAGGGAAAAGATTAACATTAATCTGTCCTTTCCTGTAAAGAGGAGGAAAATAGGAATACGGCAAGAATGAGTGGAAAGCTGCTCAGGTTGTAGTGCAAACAACCTCAGCGATTTCCATAATTATTGAGTACTGCTTAAGTCACCTCTCACTCAGAAAGAAAGGGCTATGAGTCCAAGTTGAATCCGTGGAGGACCCAGAGCTATCTAGGACACTGATATGGGGATATCATATGCTGCTAATAATGTGGAAAACTACCAGTCCAGGTTCCCGTGCTCTCTATATTTCATAGCAAATTTGTCCCAAATATTTTAATGATTCCTTGAGTAAGTGCCTTCCTTTGAAACTTGTTTTCATTGTAAAGGTGATGACTGTGAGGACAGCATACAGTCTGAGGAAAGTCACACATTGGTTAGAATGAGAGGAGGTGAACTAAAATACTGCTCTTTACAAATATCTCAAGTCTTAATTCGCAACACATGTTTTAGCCCAATTCACTTCCAGCATCACAACCAGACTCAATAATTCAATAACTGACTGAATGAATAAATAGGAATTACAGGACCATTTCAAATTAACAGCTACATGATGTGAACACTCTAATTATCTCATTTAAACTTTCAAAATATACTGGTACACACACCCCAAGGTCCTTCAATGAAATAATCGTATCCTTTCATTTAATATTATCCGGGATAGAAAAAAGGTATGAGCAAAAATTACACAGTTGTGTTGTTAGCAGAGACATGCATGAGATATTATGACTGAAAATCAGAGCGCCAGCCAGATAGCTCAGTAGACTAAAGCACTTACTTAGGCAAGCACAGGGGACCAGGGTTTGATCCTCATGCCATGCAGGCCCCACAGCCAGGGCACACTGAGATGGTGAATGAAACTGGGTGTGGTGGCACACCTGTAATCCCAGCACTTGGGAGGATGAAAACAAGAAGATCACCAGAATCTGGTCTGTTCAGTTAGGCCCAGTAGACCCTGTGCTAAATACATTAAAAAAAGAAAATTAGTCATAATTACTCACTATTTGATTCTATTAGCTATTTTAAATAAATATATTTTAATTCATTTTAATTCTTATAGATATTAAAATTTATGGTAAAAAAAGACTGGTTTATTAGAAAATTTAGATTTCAAACACAGCTAACCACAGACTTTTTTTCATATTTCTCTGATTATGGAAGTATATAGTCCAAGATGGACAGTATTCCTCTCTTGTATCTGTCATTGGCTTTGAAGCATTAACCTAGAGCATACTTCTATACTTTGTGTCTAGAAGTCCCCTGGAAGCCTCATGCTGTCATATCGCTTTTCCAGAGGTGGATGAATCACAAGTGTGACACTGAGATTAAGCTTTGTCATCCTTTCGCTGATGGCTTTGGCATTACTCTGACCCCAGCCACCTACCTGAAGACGGAAGGTCCAGAAAAGCCTCTTACACTCATTGTTCGTTTTGTTATCTCCACCTGCAATGAGCTGTTCTCTTCCTCAGAGCCTCTCTGCCCTGGAGTCAGCTGATTAGGGCCCGAAACCCCGACAAACTGTGAGCTCAATAAACCTTTCCTCCCTTGATTTGGGGAATTGGGTATTTTCTTTCTGAAATGAAAGAAAAGAAACTGAGGAAATACTCGTTTAGTAAAAATGTTGGTTCAATGGGCTGGGGAGATGGCTCAATGGAATAAGAGCTGTCCTGGTAAGCGCAATGGCCTGAGTTCAATCAGCGGTTCCAAAAAAAAAAGTTGCTTCTAAATTTCAAATGTATCTCTAACGAATTTTGATTTGTTATTATTATTATTCCTTTAGCATTTATCACAGCATAATGATTTTGAAAGTTTTGACAGTTGTTGCATTTTTAAAGAGATCAGAGTGGTTACCCTGGGTTCATAATTGCAAAAATTATAGCTTGCAAAATGTCTATTCTCACATTGCTTAATAGCAGTTAAATAAACCACTCAATTATTTTTCAGTTCAAATCTACCAATTTCCTCTCCATCACCTTTGTGTGTGCATCAGCTTCAGTTTTTGCTCACATATGAAACACACATGTTTGATGAACTGATATCGTACAAGGTAAGATGAAAGCCCTTTTAGGTAAGAAAAAGATACCCAAGTGTTTATCATAAAATTGAGGGATGAAATAGTTACTGTAAGTGAAAAGTTGCATGAGAATTTCATTTTGTTTTTCTTTGCTCGTCCTTTGAAATCGTGATTTACAAATTACTTCCTGAGTCTGATTAGCAGCATGTTTTTTGTTGTTTCCTAATGTATTTAGTACAGCGTCTACAGGATTTATAGGGTCTCCCTACACAGATTGGACTTGCAGTGATTCTTCTACTTTCAGTCTCCCAAGTGCTGGGATTATAGGCGAGTGCCACCATGTGCAGTCTCAATTGCTGCCTCGGGGAGCCCCAGGTGTGGGGCTGGTACAGCTTACCAGATATCCAAACCCAACTCTGCTCTCTGCCTAAGCAGGCACGTTAGTCTGCTGAGCTATCTGGCCATCCCTGGGACTATAAACTGTCCCTGGTATACAGTGTTGAGGAATCTGGAAATAAATATTCTGATGATACAATTTTACCTTCATCATCACTGAATTCTTGAGTGCTGTGCTACTAGTCTGCATTCTTTCTAGATTGTCACAACTGGTGTGTGTGTGCGTGTGTGTGTGTGTGTGTGAAGGCACATGCACCTTTGTGTGTGCATGCACTTCTACAATTGAAATGTGTTCTTTTTGCATTAAATTATATGCCCAGCCTTTTATACTCATTTTTTGAGGCATGATCCTTCTAAATACCAGAATCTTCTTGCCTTAGTCCCCCAGAGTGCTGGGATTACAGGTGTGTACCACCATAACCCAAATCACTGGTCACAATTCTAAACTGTCTTCATTTATCAGTGTTTTCCTCCCGATGATAATTGTAAACTTTCTTGTGTAATTCTCAGTTTTACGTGGCTCACTAATGAAACTATAAAACATACAAATAAAAACGCACCAAAGATCACTACACCTGACTAATTTTAGACATTTTGCAAAGAATAATATAGTGTTTTGCTTAGTGTCACTAAAGAAATGATGATTGATTGATTTCAAGTTGGTAATTCATTTTTCTCTTTGATCAACAAGTTAGGTGATTTTACAACTCATTCGTTTCATTGTTATTCTAGTCTTTATTAAAATAACTCATAAAATTGATGAATAATTATAAAATAATCCCTAGGAGAAGAAAATAGCAAAATGCTCCAAGATGAGTTAAAAGTATGTTACCAAGTTTCAGAAATATTTCTTATATTAATAAAAATGACTAACAGACCTTAGTGGAATGTCAAGGTAAAACAAATCTTATTCTATTAATTATGTAATTGTTTTTTGAGAAATTCACTAGAAAGCATACAAATCATGCCCTTGTGAGTAGATAACACTTCTTAGAAAGAAACTCCAGGAACTGGGTAGATGGCTCAGTAGTATAAGTGCTAGCCTGGAAAGCACAGGGACCTGAGATCAATCCCTGGAGAAAGAAACTCCAAATGTTTGAGTTCACAGATAGAGTATTTGTAGGAAAAAAAAAAATTATTGATAGAAGTTTAGCATAATCTACATTATTTTTAAGGTAATACTGTAAAAGTCCTATTTATAAAAGAAGTCTCACCAATATTTGCTTCTATGAATTCAAAAGACATAACTGAAACTGACACTCAACACCAAAATTTTAAATACCAAATTTTTGATTCATAAAACTCACTTTCTTAGGCTTTTCCAATGAAGCAAATTTACAAAGCATTTTTTGTCAATGCATCTTTCTAAAACATTGGTTGCAGATGTATTTAGAATTCATTTTTAAGCATCATGTGTTCTATTAAAATTATTTTCCTAGTGCTGTCTTACAATTTTAGATTAAAGTTTTAGAAAATGTTTGCTTCTGATGAAATTTTTGTTAGGATCATGTAGTCTGCATGATCCTAACAACAATTTCTGCATAAAAAACATCTGTAGTGTCTGATCAAAGACCCAGAATTTATCAGTAAGGTGCGGGGAAGGGAGGACTCCACATACTCAGAGAACAGATTCATGCATGGAGGCCAGGTCTTGGCAAGCAGACACCGGTTCTTCATGAGACAGAAATCCATGGCAGCATCAGAGCTAGTGATCACTAAAACCTACTGGCAACATCAAAGAAACCTGCAGTTGTGGAGTTTAGTCAGTTAGAGAACTCAGTGGTCCAAGAGCTTGCCTAGCAAGCATGAGGACCTGGGTTCAATCCCAGCACCGCATGCCGTGGAGCAAGCCTGCAATCTCAGTGCTGGGGAGGCTGACAAGAGGATCACTATTAGTCAGAGCTCTGTGTACCAAACAAATGAATAAATAAACAAATAAAACTTAAAAAAGAAAGCATTTGGGAATGAGAAGACAGGCTTTACTTAAGAATTGTAGATCATGAACTGTTTGCAGAAAATACCATAGCAGTTACTGTTACTGCTTTTGATAGAACATGACCAATATAATTAACAAGTGAGAAAGGCTCCCTTTCCTCTATTATGTTTCTCTGTCCAGGTAAACTTGGTATTTGAATAAAGATGGCAGTCTTTTGAAAAGTTTTGAAATCAAAACTTTTACTTTTACCATGGGGAAGTTACAGAGAGTGAAGCAATGGCATCCACGTACAGGAGGAAGCCTGAGCCTGGGAATTAATATGAATTCTAAGGGACCAGGAGATGGCTCAGTAAAATAAGCGCTTCACTGGCAAGTGCAAGGGCCTTACTTCAATTACTGGTTCCACAAAAAAAAAAAAAAAAAAAAAAAAAAAGCATTCTAAAACTTTTCAAATTTGAAGGAGCTTTGTATTCTACTACTTGGCAGCTCTTGTTTATTTTAATTTCTAGATATTCATCCCATGATTTATTCCTTTACTCTTTTGTTTTATATTGAGAACTAGTAGCACAGTGGTTAACTGCAAGGATTGATTCAAGTTGTGAAAAACACATGAGAAGTTGCTCAAAAACACGGCATCTGCTAGCAGATGCCACATACTTCCTAATTTTCCTTTGCTCATCTTGTTTTATCAAAATTTTAATTTAGTATTTGTCTTGTCTAAGAAGTACGTTGCTTTCATTATTGTCTATGTTCATTCTCAAAGTATTTGGAAGTCATAAAAAATCTGTAGTCGCTTTATTTATAAGAATCTAGGGCCAGCCAAATAGCTCAGTGGGTTAAAGTGCTAATACTTAGGCAAGCAGACATAGGGGCTGGAAGTTCGAGCCCCTGGGGTACACTGAGACAGAGATTGAGACTCGGCGTGGTGATGTGAACCAGTGATCCCAGCTCTCGGGAAGCTGTAAACTGGAGGGTCACTACAAGGTCTGTCTACATGGTGAGACCCTGTAGACCCTTCCCTAAAATACAAAAAAAAAGAATTGAAAAAGTCTTTTATGCCTTATCCTTTAGTTTTAAATAACAAAGTCTGGCTCTAATAAAAATGGTTCAGATAGAAATTAAGAAACACAACCACTGTACTCTAAACCATTACTGGAAAAATATTTTCATTTAGTGGTGACTATTGGGTTAGAGGATCTGGCAAGTGAAGATTTGTGAACCTTTTGCAGGATAGAGTTAAGTCTGATGTCAACTGACTTCTCCAGCATCTAGTTCAGTTCTGCATAGAAGTAAACTCAATTACTCAGGTGGAAAGATTAGATAAATTCTTTGATGGAAATAATGCCTCACTATTATAATAATAGAATTTTTGGTGATTTGGGGAGTCTGTCTGAAATGAGCACACTCATACATAGATTGTTGAGATCTCGTTTTTTGAACAAAAGGTTTTTCAGTTAATACAAAATACAAATAAACTTTTACAGGCAAAAGTACAGCTATACTACAAAATGAATCACTGGCAAAGTAGAAAAAAAAAAACAAACTAGTAGTGTAAATATATTTATATTTGGAAATCTGAGGTTTAGACTTTAGAGGTGACATTTTTCTTAGCACATATCACATTTCACCTTTTACAATGGCTTTAATATTAAGCAGATATTTTAGTGCTTGTGAAGCATTTACTTGTAATGCCATTGCTAGGTGAAAAATTATGCACAACTGCCAAACTATCATCACATCGACGAATTCAAACTAGGGCACTGTGATGTCCTGCGGTGATGGAAGAAGCAGCTGATGCTGCCGGCGCACCAGGGCTTTGGCAAGAGCTGCTTCACCAGTGACACTTCACCCTCAAAGAAAGTAGGACAAGCCCCAGCAGGAGCAGAAGCTGTTTAAGACCCAGAGCAACAGTAAACAAAAATAAGGCATTTAAGAACAACTTGAAGATAAAGGCAGACTTATCAAGAGTCAGAATGCTTGATGAGGATTAGTGAGGTGCACAGCTTACTGAAGGTGAGAAGTGGTTCCTTTGAGTAATATACCTTGCGTCTGGGTTAATGAACGTAATCCTTTCCATGATTCTCGTGGCAAGATGAATTGGATGAGAACTTAATCAAATTCCATGGTTAGCTTCCCTGTTCCGTCCTATGGGTAAATTTGATTTGGTGCTCCTCCAACTCAGTTTGCCACCCAAATCATGGAAAGAATTAAGTTGTGACCCACGGCACTGCCATGCTGTGACAGCCAGCATCTGCTTTCTCAATCCTGATCTCTCTCCTTCAGTTGTCATCTTAGTTGTATTAGTCAGAGTTCCTTTGCTGTAACAGTCACGAAAATGAAAAAAGATTATTCGGCCCATACTTTCTGAAGTTTCAGCTCATGATTGGTAGGGGCTGTTGCTTGTGTTCTTGTAATAATGCAGCCCTAGATGGGGCAGTGACGGAAAGTGCTGTGCTGGTTGGGGTGGAGTGTCAACTTGATCCACGTGGGATCACCACAGGAAACAGTGGACAGCACGTCTAGCTCTGTGCGGGTAAGTCTTGGATGCATGACACTGACGCCTAGGTCTTCACTCACCTGCCCATCTCTGCTCTCTGGAGCCTTTCCTCTCTGCTTCCTGGACACTGTTAATGGAGCAGCTGTGTTCCACCACATTTCTACTCTACCTCAGGGCCAGCAGGGGATATACACTGAATCCCCAGAAGGATGTGACCAGCCAAGTAATCCTCTCTTTTTAAAGATATGTTTGATTTTACATCTTCCAAATAAGAAACTTAGTATGACTGTTCATGTCATGGATGAGATTGGAAAGACAGTGGGAAAAAAAAGGGATGTTATCCACTAGTTCCTTTAGCAGCACACGCTAGTGAAGAGTGGTACATCCCACTGTCACCCACTTCTTAAAGAATATGCCCTTCCCAGGAAGGCCATAGACTGAGGTCCAAAGTTTCTACAAGCCAGGCTCTGGGAGCATTCGGTCTAAACTGCAACATTAATAAAAGCTTCAGTATCTACACAGTCATACATGAAAATCCTTGAAGGAGCCTTTATCCATTTAAGCCTATCCTTGCTCAAAAAAAATCAATTGCTCTGCTATTCTATACTAGTGCTAACATAAGAGTTGATAATTTTTAATTTTTAACAGTTCTTTTTGATAGTTGTCACTTATCAATATGTTCCTTCTTTGGATTATAATCTAACATTTGAACAAACAATGTTTTTCTTCTCAATAAGACAGAGTGTTCAGGACCACAATAAATGTTGATTATAATATAATATATAATATAATTTGATATAATATAATGTATTATATTATATGCATGATTTCCCAAATGTGGACATATACAGTCACACACAGTGTCTGTGTCTCCTAAGGATGGATGGCAACATAGTCTTGCTCTCACCTTGTAGCACAAATTTGGGAAGGTTTCAAATTCCAGGAAGTCTTGTTTGGAGTATTGGGATTACAGTCCTGACATTTTTAGCCTTGGAAAAACTAAAACTTTTGTCTTATGCAAAGGCATTTTCTTCTTAACTCTTTAAAGAAATGGGTATATTGAAAATCAGTTTATCTTTATAAAGATATTGCTTATCGGAGAGAAATATTTATATGTGCCAGGCACGATACCAAATATTAATGCCTATTACAATGAACACAAGAAGACTTTGAGGCAGGACATCAGGAGGAGGCAAACTGGCTAGAGAAGAGGTCATGACTGATCAGTCACACATATCCTGCCGCACCCAAGGACCGTTCCCTACCCATGGCGTCCGCTGGAGAGCGCTAACTCCCATTCTTCTCAGGAGAATTCAGGCAAGCTTTTGATAGGCTGTCCTAGACTTGACATCAGCCAGAAGAGTGAGATACAAAGCAGTCCCACTGAGCCTGGGGCCATTTGTGCTTTCTTTCACAGTAGCCCACTTCAAAACTATAGCGTATAGTATTTTTTTTTTTTTTTTACTTTTGCTTTCATCAAGCTCTTTCTGCAGAGTGTGTTTCTTTTCCTACCTCACTACCTGTGATAGCTCACTGACTGTGTCTATTTGAGTAAGGAATGTTCGTGCCCAAATAAATTGGATCAGCACAGCTCTGCTGTGGCTGACAGGACTTGCTGAAAAAATAAGCCCACCCTTAGGGATGAGAAACAGCAGCAACAGGTTTGCCATCTGAATGGAATGAGAGGGAAATGAAGAAGGAAGGCTTGGGTCTCCAGATCCTTTCCAGCAACCAGCTGCTCCTCTGCTCCATCTTTATGGGCCTCACCTTTACCAGAACTTCCTTTGTGACCGACCAAACTCAAAACATTTTAAATCGATGACGTAGGCTCTTTGCTCTAGATTTTTAACAGATCTGGCTGTGAAACCCCAGTAGTGGCCAAGCCACAACTTCAACATTAGACAGTCTTCAACTCTACCAGCAGATTAATTAATCCACTTTACTTACTCTCAGTCTCTGGAAAAGTATTTTTTTAATCTTCCATTTTATTTATGTATTTGATACAGGGATTCACTACAGAGCTCAGCCTCATAAGTGATCCTCGTGTCTCAGCCTCCCAAGCACTGGGATTACAGATGTACACCTCCATGCCTGGTTTTGGTGGCTGGCAGCGCATGTGGTACTGGGGTCCCTACATTTGTTGGGCAGGTGCTTAGTCTGCTGAGCTATTTCCTCTGCCCAAGAAAAGTATTTGGACAAGAGCACAATGCAGACCATTTTTCTACAGAGGCATAATACACAGTCAGAAGTCCAACAATAACAGTAGTCCTGTCCTTACTGAAACCTCTTGACCCTGGCCTTTGTCAGACAAATTTACTTCATGGTTCCAGTTTTCTGAACTCTGACTAGAATCTCCCACGAGTTCAGATTGCACCCTTCTAGGGCCTCTTCTTATACCTGCACCTCCAAACTGTTCCAAATGCTTCTTGCAGTTGTCAAAGGCTCCTGGTCAGAAACAATCACTGTGATGATTTCACTGTCCTGATTTCTAGATCTGCCTCAGCTCCTATTTGCTGTTGTTGTTGCTGAAACAAAAGTAGACAACACCCACTTGTCTGAGATCAAAAGGTTGATTTCAGCTCAGTTTGTAAAAGTTTCTGTCCTTTGTTGGCTGGTTCCAAAAAGGCTGGCATGGCATAGCAGCAGCACATGAGGAAAACGTTCATACCGTGGTGGATGCAAGGCACCAAGCAACAGCACCGTGCCTGTCTTGTTTCTGCCCCTCTATATTTGATCCAGGCTATATGCCATTGATTGGTGCTGCCCAAACCCATGGTGAGGTGCCCCCGCCCCAGTCCAGTGTCACATCTTTAGTTTCTATCCTGATATGTTAGTTCAGCCATATTCAAGACTCCCCAACTATGGCTCCTGAGTATTTTGGGGGATACCTAGATATAAACCATAATAC
>PVKA01042953.1:0-17075 GCA_004027165.1 Ctenomys sociabilis | reverse complement strand
CAGGATTTTATTGAGTATTTTTTCGTCTATGTTCATGAGGGAGATTGACCTGTAGTTCTCCTTTTTAGTTGTGTCTTTCCCTGGCTTTGGAATCAGTATAATACTTGCCTCCAGAAATGATTTTGGGAGGACTGCTTCCTTTTCAATTTTACTGAAGAGTTTGAGGAGTATAGGGATTATATCTTCTATAAATTTCTTGCAGAATTCAGCTGTGAATTCATCAGGACCTGGCCTTTTCTTTGTTGGCAGGCTTTTTATTAGGTTTCATATTTCTTTGACTGTAAGTGGCTTATTGAGAGTTGTTTCATCTTCTTGCCTGAATTTTTACCTTTCTAATTTGTACCTTTCTAGCAATCTGTTGGTTTCTTTTGTGTCTTCTATGCTGTGAGGATAAAGTTTCTCAGTGTTGCTATTGACAATCTTCTGGATTTCCACTGGGTCTGTGGTGATTTCACCCTTTTTATTTCTTATTGCTTGTATTTAAATTTTTTCTTTCCTATTTTTGATAGGGTTGGCTAGAGGCTTATTAACTTTATTTAGTCTTTCAAAGAACCAGGTTTTTGATTTGTGGAATCTTTGAACTATTTTCTTCATCTCAATTAAATTAATTTTTGCTCTAATCTTTATGATTTCTTCTCATCTTTGCTCTCTGGATTTGGTGGGCTCTTCTTTTTCTAGATGTCAGAGGTGCAACATTAGGGTGTTTATTTATTCCTGTTTTGTTTTCCTAAAGTGTGAGTTCATAGCTATGATTTTCTCTCTAAGAACTGCTTTCATTGCATTCCATACATTCCGGTAAGTTATGCTTGAATTTTCATTTAATGGTAGATATCGTTGAATTTCTTGTTTAATGTCTTCTGCCACCCATTTATTTCTGAGTATGGTGTTGTTTAATTTTCATAAATTTAGCAGGTTTTCCTCACTTCTGTTGTCGTTTAGTTCCAGTTTCATTGCACTGTGGTCAGATAATATGCATGGGATAATTTCTATTTTCTTGCATATTCTTAAGCATGAGTTCTGGATTAGTATGTGATCCATTTTGGAAAGTGACCCTATGCAGCTTAAAAAGAGTGTATTTGGCTATGGTCTGGTGGAACACTGTATATGTCTACCAGGTCCATTTGTTCCAAGCTCTGGTTCAGTTCTGCTACTTCTTGGCTAACTTTTTGTCTGGTTGACAAATATTTTTGAGAAAGGAGGTGTTAAGGTCTCCTGTTAAGATTGTGGTCTTAGATACTATTTTTATCATGTCCATTAAGATTTATCTTACATAGTTGGGTGCTCCTGTGTTTGGTGCATAGATATTCATGAGTATCACCTCTTGCTCTTGAACTTTTCCCTTAACCAATATATGGTGGCCTCCTTTGTGTCGTTTGATGCTTCTTGGTTTGAAATTGAGACTGTCTGAAAACAGAATTGCTACTTCTGCTTTTTTCTGAGGTGCTGGGGCATGTAGTATTGTTTTCTATCCTTTGATTTTGAGCCTATGTATGTCCTTTTGAGTTAAGTGTGTTTCTTGTATACAGCATATTGTTGGATTTTGTTTGCTAATCTACTATGCCAGTCTATTTATCTTAATTGGAGAATTGAGTCCGTTTACATTGATGGTTATAATTGAAATGTGCTGACTTATGTTTGTCATTATATTTACCTGGTGTTGTTTATTCCTGTGTAACCTGTGTTTAATTGTCTGTCCTATTTAGTGGGTTCCTTCCATTCTCATTCGTGGAGTTCTGGTCATTGTGGTCTCTCTCTAGAACATCTTTCAGCAGCTTGGTTTGTAATTGAAGGTATGGCATTGTCATCATGAAATTGTTTAGTTGTTCTTTGTTGTGGAAGTATTTCACTTCTCCATCAAACTTGAAAAAGAATTTTCAGGATATAATAGTCTGGGCTGGAATTTGTTTTCATACGGGGCTCAAAGAACTCTGTTCCATGCTCTCCTTGTCTTCATGGTTTGTATAGAGAAGTCGGCTGTAATTCTTATGTATTTTCCTTTGAATGTGATCTGCTTCCTCTCTCTAGCAGCTTTCAGTATGGTATGCTTGTGTGCGATTTCTGGGATCTTGACTATTATGTTTCTCTGTGTTTTTAGTTGGACTGAAATTATTTGTTGCTCTGTATGCTTCAGTGACCTGAATGTTGGATGGTTTACTCACATTTGGGAAGTTTTCTGTGATTATTTCTGCCCATATTCTTTTTATATCATTTGTATTGACTCCTTCATTCTCATTGATGGCAATTAATCTCACATTGTTCATCTTGGCATCATCTTTTAGATGATGGATTATTTTTTCCTGCATTCTCCTTGTTTTTGAGAAATAATTTCTCACCTTTTCACTAGCTGCAATATTATCCTCTAGATCTGAAACTCTGTCTTTGCTGTCACTCAAATCATTTTGTAGACACGTGATTGATATTTTTAGTTCTTCTATATCTTTTTGACTCTGCTTTATGTGTTCTATTTATTTCCCATATTGCACATTCAATGATTTCATCATATTTCTGATCTCCTCTAATTTTTTATCCATGTCTTCTTTAGAGGTAGATATTAATTCTTTTTCTGCAGAGTTTCTTCCAAATTTGGTTTCCTCCTTATATTTCTGGACTTGTTTCTGTATTTCAGATGGTGTGATTTCAAAGAATTCTTTCTTGATTTCAGAAATTATTTCTGCTTTGAGTTCCTTATAACCTTTCTGCTATTGTTTCTTTGATTCAGACTCTGTTAATTCATACGTTTCAACTGGAATAGTGTTCTCTGCACTTGTTCCTAGTGAGCACGGGCTTTCTTCCAGATATTTCTGGATTTGATTCTTTATATCAGATACTATGTATTCAAATATTTCTTTTTTTATTTCAGGCATTAATTCTTGTCTGAGTTCCTCTATACCTTTCCGCTGTTGTTCCTTTGCTTCTGTCTCTGTTAATTCTTTCATTTCAGCTGAGTTAATGTCCTCTGCACTTACTGGTGGACTTGAAACCTGAGATTGCATTTTTCTCCTTGTCTTTTTCATTTTGTGTAGTACTGACACCTCTGGTGTAGCTATAGCCTTAGCGCGTAATGAGATTTGGGTGCCAGTCTATTAAGTTTGAGATTAACCAGTTATGCCTGGCCTAGATCTAGCTTTTTTTCCAGTTCCTTTTTGCTGCAGCTCCTGTGATTCCCCTCTGGTGGGTCCCTGGTTAGGGGAGTGCTGGGGAGCGCAGAAGCTCTCTCACACTCACCAGGCTGGGTGGGGGTGGATTAGGGAGCCAGGAGAGTCCCCAAAAGTTCTCGCTCCTGTAGTGGGCTTGGGGGAAGTGGCTACGGGGAGTTGCCAGGTAGGTCTGTCTCAGGCAGGTCTCTTGCTAGATGTCTCGGGGACTGAGGCTCTGGATGGTGCAGAGCAAGCAGGAAGAAGCCAAAGGCTCTCCCTCAGACTCACCACACACTCACTGATGTGGGAAGTCTGGCGATTCATGCAATTCCTACTCACTCGGAGGGCTTGGGGAAAGGATCCAGGAGGCAGTCAGAGTGGGCCTCACTGTCTCAAGCCAGTCGCTCTGGCTAGGTGGGCATGGGGCGGGATCGCGGTGCGGAGTCCAAATTGGTCAAGCGATGGAAGTGACTCATCCACTGACAAAGATCTACAAACTGTGGTACAAGGTTTCAGGCTAAATCCTGCGGAGATTTTATATAGTTCTTGTTTTATCTTGATCTTAACTATCCAGCAAAAAAGTATGACAAACGAAGTATCAAAATTAAAGCCATATTAACATGCTGAGCTGTAAAAGGCTAAGTAAACAACTTCTGATATGGCCTGTCCTATGGATAACTCCTACATTTTTATCTATGCTAGCTATTTTAGGCACAGTGATTTTCTGGTATGTCATTTTCCTTTTCTTTATAAATTGTGAATCATAATAAGAATATCTACTTAACAGGATCACTGGGACAAAAACATCTAGTATACATTTGCATCTATATATTAATTAAACAGACATTTCTTTCCATTTTTTCAAATATTTGAGTCTGAAATATTATTCACATTCTTTGCTAGTATATTTAGAGAGCTATTTAAAACTGATATTGCTGGATCTTATCATCTACAACCTCTTTATCGGAAAAGCCATAAGCTACTATGAGGGCAGATAACTTGCCAAAATGAAAATGTGTTGATATTCCACAGGTCCTGGATGAAGGTCTAACACATCCTAGGAGAAAAATTAAGTATTCAGTTTGAACAATATCATCAAAGGAGATGTTTCTTCTCTTCTGTTATGTGCCTACTTGATGCTTTTCCTACATCATCCTCAAAAATTTAGAAGTTTGTCCTATGGAAGGAAGCATATTAATTGTATGAAATTTATACTGGGCTCCCAGAATATTCCCTTCTTCATTCACCTGGAAGTGATTCGTTGCTGTTCTTTGCTTTTTTGGTCTCACTTTTTGGCATTTGCCAAAGAAAACAGTGAACAAAGAGGACATCCTACCTAGAAGATGGAGTATGGGAAATTATTTGCCGGTCTGAAGTCCAACAGGCCTTCATGGAGATCTGGATCAAATTTGACATTATTTCTTATTGGTTCTAGAGGAATAGAAATCTCTCTCCATACAACACAAGACTTTCTAAGCAAGGAGTGAAAATATCAGTCTTCTAAAATGTTTTGTTTTTGATGTCAGGGTAACAGAAAAAATCTCAATTGTGTGTTCTGCAGAAATTGTACAACTCACTGTGGCATTAATATTAAGAAGAGTGCCCCTGCCAACATACCTGTTGAAATCTTTGAAGATAAGCAACACACTTCAAAAGTCATCAGTAGGAGTCTTGGGAAGCATCACTGGTATTTGATTTTGCTTTTTATACACTATGCCTATGCATTATTTTTCTTTGAATTAGACATTTTCAAAAAGAAATGTCATTTTAATGAGTGATGTTATGGATGTAGAAAACCATTTCATCTCAGTGATTTCCACAGAAATTGGATGCTTGCTAATCACATAGTGGCTAGGATGACTGAAAATGACTGGAAATCTACTAGAATTTGAGATTTCTACATTCCTAAAGTTCTGAAAACATAGCCAAATATTTATGACTATAAGTACCTAATCTACTAACCAGTATTTGAGAGCTAATAGAATTTAAAGAAACAGAATCTATTATAACTGTTAATATGATCCTCTCATACAACATCCTTTGTGCTGAATAATACTTAGGATGCTATTTTTCTTATCGCCTGGGAACCTGGAATATCTTATGAGAAGAAATTAGCACATCACAGATCATCCAAAAGCTAGAATGGAATCAGGAAATGCTTGCTGCTGTCGCTGGGTCTTCACCAAATTCAGAGAATCTTTTTATCCCCCTAAGGAAAAGTATAAAGCATGTTAAATTTCTCTAATTTCACCCAGCCTGTCAAAAATATTTGTTTCTTGTGCTTCAGATATTCAATATTTCAGTGTTTTTCCCCTCTCTCCCATTCTTTACTGTGCAAATCAGAAATCCTTACAAATAATTTATCTACAAATTGTTCAACTCTTCCACATGGATATAGCCTTAGCCAAAACCACTAAGTCACTGATGGATCTTTTCAACATTAGCAAACAGAAGCTCAGGGTGACAGAGCTTCATCATTCCAAATCTCACAGTACTTCTGTAAGAGATGAGTCACATCTTTTCAGGTTGGTTCACTGAAGGAACACAGTGAGTATCTGCCACCACATAACCCTTTTCCAGTAGGGACAAGCTAAGTGGTTCATATCACATCACATAGGCAAGGGGGCGCTGCTACTTCACAGCCTTTGCTCAGAGAGGCAGGCTTCTCTGTTTATGAACAAAACCTTTCTCGCTCTCAGGCCTCTCCTGGTCTCTCCCTTTAGGTCTTCAGTATTGTGTGTCATGCCTGGGCTGTCCTTTCCTTGACCTAGTATTTGGGGATAAATGAACCAAAGACTAGGATAACTGCTTCCTGTGAGTACATCTGCCTCCCAGGAGGAGAAAGAGAAAGTGGAAAGGTCTCTGGTTTCATCCTCCTCTACCTCCATTTCTCACTTCTAAAGACTCCCACTTCCCAGCCACCCCCACCCTAATCCCTTGAGCCATGAGCTCTCTCCCTACTTTCAATACCTAAATCCAGCAGCCCTCTCTCCAGCTCCTCTACTTCCCCATTCACACCCCAGACCCCTCATGTTTCAGGAAGTTGGTGAGGGCAGTGGCGGGGTGAATTGTGCTTGCTGACAAGCATGCAAAGCATCCTATGATATAGTGGATCTGGAAGCCCCTATTACAGGAGATTTACTATTCTGTTCTAAGGTTGCAGTCCAGGTTGAAATTGGCTGACAAGGTCTCAGCGAGGTTAGGATTTATTCCTACATATTAAATTATTTTTTTTAATTAGTTCAATACCCAGGTCATTTCTAAACCAAAGAAACGTGAAATAAATAAGTTCCTGAAGTAAGGAGGAAACAGGCCAAGGCTTGAACCAGTTGTTAAGTTTATACAGAAACGTTTGCAGCCTCTGATGCATTAAGCATTTCCATACATTGGCTTAAGCATTAAGGAACCATGTACAGCCCTAGACCTTCCCAAATTAATTCCTGTTGCCATCAGTCTCCTTGCTCCTGCTTACAGATCAGCTCTTCTTTTCATTTTTTTTTTTTTTTTCTTTTAAGGCAGGCATAAAGTATATGCAAAAGCTTTGGCAAGAAGGCAGAAATTGGGCCTTTTCAGTCGATCTGAAATCCTTTCCGCATCCCTGATTCAGTGAATACACAAGTGTGGGAGAGGTGGAAGGAGGGTGTCTGTGCCTGGCAGATTGTGGGGAGGAGGTATTATTGCTCACGCGCGTGCACACACAGACACACACAAACCCCAGATGGTAACTAGACGAGGGAGTGAAGCCAACCACACCAGGAGTTATTTCGGGAGTTAAACTAGGAATCTGCATATGGCTAGATTTTTCATCCTCAGCACTGCTCCTGCATACGACAGGCTCCTAAAGTGGGGTGGAAGCCAGTCCATTGATCAATTCAAATTAATTTCCAAAATCCTGAGGGTTCAGAAATATAAAGGCAAAGTTATTTGGTTCCCTTAATGAGCCTAAGATATTACAGCTCCCACAGAACATGCCTGTCATTTTTTCAAAATCTTTTTTCTAGCTGACACACAAGGACCAGTAATGGCAGAGAGTAGCCAAACATCTTAAAACTAACAATTTAGTAATTGCTTTCAGCCTTTTGTGGCTGATTAGCTGTATTGGTTATGGGATAGCATTGGTAAGAAAAAATCATGTTTTTGATCTGTCTGGGAATTAGAGTTGCAAATCTTCCACACGCCAAAAGCACCTTAAACAGTGGTCAACAAATTCATAATGTCATGTTGCTTTTTTAAAAAAAGGAAAAGAAAAATCCTTTCTACAGCTATTACTACTAAACAATCCAGAACATAACACTATACAAATGGTAATTTGTTAACACCATCTTTATAATACCCAGGTTAGTATTATTTTCCATGTGCAAAACACATAAGAAGACAACTAATCACCTAGTTCTACCTTTTCAGTTGATCAGCAAATATAACTGCAGTGCCCCCAAGAGAGGACTGTGACTTCAGGGGCAATCTTATTTTTTAATAGTATTATTTATTTGCAATGCAACAGAGAAAACTTTCTCCTTTTTTTTCTCATGTTGTTTCTTGAAAGAATTTTTCCTCTGTGACTTGAGAAGAGTTTCAAACCAAGGAATAACTATTTTTTTCTCTTCTAGCTGGAGGTAAAATGCCAGTGAATTAATGTGCCATGCTTTGTGCCAGGCACTGGGCATACAAAATAATGAAGACAGTGGCTGATCTCAAGGAGCTCATGGTCCAGAGATGAAAAGCACATAAATAATAATTACACTGCATTGTATTAAGTGTTTATCATATGCATATATTCAGTGCCACAGGAGCACAACAGAGTGAGTTCTGGATCTGGTTTGGTGCATACAGTAACAGTTTCTGCCCTATTTCATATCCTCAAAACAAGGCTTGGCCCAGTGCTTGCATAGCTAAATTCTTATTGCCCTTATAGAAAATTTTAAATGACTTGATGCATTCAAGTTTTGCAAAACTTTCTTAACAGATGGTGTAGCATACCTCTATTGCTTTATCTAGGAGGTGTATCTTGTTCTATGAGGCAACCTCCTTCTGGGAAAAACAAACTATTCTTCAAATCTAGGATTCCACTAGGGGCTAGTTGATCACAACACCTATGGAGCCCAAGAGTTATTAAATTGTAAATGTAGGAAGTTAGATCTTGAGTAGAAAAAGTTGAGTACAAATTTATGACTGTTAAAGGATGTTTCACCTCTTTGAAAAAAGTCCATCTAAGATGTGTATGAGACAGGAAGAGACAGACAGACACACACAGACAGAGAGACGTAGCCCTAGTTGTGATCATCTTGGAGGCCCAGCTATGCTTCAATATGCCCTGATTATGGAGCCCTTTCTGTCTCCATGAATTTAAATAGATGTCTGCCTTTTTATTGAAGAGTCCCAACAGATTTAGTTAGCCAGCAGAGTAAATGAAAGGATTTCTCCAAAAATTAAAACCTATTTAGATTTGGATAGGACATCAGTATGCTAATTTGCAAGCAAGGTCTGTTTCTGCAGTCCTCAGTTGCTTGGTGTTAATAACTTCTTTTCCAGGGCATTCCTTCTAGTATCATCAGGATTCTATTCTAGGATGCAGTAACCATAGCAGACTACAACAGATTCCTGGATTGGGAAGTTTGCAATGCAGTGAAAATAGGAATACACTGTCAGGTTCCGTTTTCTGAAAGGAGGGATGGAGTCTTTTTTTTTTTTTTTCTTTTTTAAAGAGTACAAAATAGTAATTACAAAAACAGCAATTGAAATGATATAAAATTTTAATAAAGTAATAGGAATTCAACAGCAGCTTCTGTGTTGCATGACATTGTCTTCAGATTAGTTGCTCAGGTGTGGGCTAGAGTGAGTATACCATTTACTACAAAAACTGTGGCTCTGGGAGGAAAACAGAAATTCTTTCTAGCAGTCACTGTAGAATGTCAATGGAGGTAAATATTTGGAATCTGGTTTAGGAAAGAAGAGGTGGTTAAATCTACCAGAATGTGACATTGAACCATTCAGAGCAAAGCTTACTATCTGCCCCAGCAGCTGCTCTGCTATGAGAGTTCTCATCTAAGCCAGTGATGCTGTGTTGTACCCAGCACAGGAAACAGGTAAACATTTATGACTGAGCATTCTTTTTGTACCCCAGGCGAGCATTAAGTCTCATATCATCCTAGTCATTATTCACCCTGCCGTGTATTTATGTAGTCTCACTGCTTCTGTTCATCTTATTACTAGTTTCCTGCTCACTTCCCCTATTAAAGTTTTCCAAGTCTGGTTCAACATCTTGATCTGGTCTCTCTGGCTCTACTTTAGCTCATTCCTAACCCATATTTCACACAAATGTCAGAAGACTTTGTCTGAAAAGGCAAATTCAGTCCAGTTACTTCCAAATTAATAATTGCCCTGGTGTGGCTTATCACTATGGGGAACTTAGTCTATCAGACTGGCCAAGTTCTGGCTGGGAGTCAGTAGGCCAAGGTGCCCTCTTGCCTATCTTTCCACCCTCATGAGCTAGCTGCCAATCTTTATCTCTAAGTTTGCACTTCAGCTGCTCTAGTCTTTTAGCCATCCCTACTTGTGTTGTTCTTTATTCCACTGGAATATTATTTCTATGTGCCAGGATTAAACTATTCCTTATACCTCACATATAATGAAAAATAGGATGTCTCATACAAGATTTAGGATTTAACAGTACTATAATATAAAGCAAGAACAGCATGGTGCTGATTTTCTCTTAATGATTACTCCTGTCATGCCCCTTGCCTTATATCAAATATGCAAAGAAAATTTTATAACATCTGGGGTGCATTATGATCTGGGTCAATGGTAAAATAAGAACTCTTGGTGGATTTCCAAATGCTGAGTAGGAGGGACCTCAGAAGCCACAACTTGCAATCGCATATGCCTTGGCCTTTCTCCTGGTAATAGACTTTCACATCTTCCCTTGAGAATACCTTTCAACTCATCAGGGCAAGAAAGGGAGAAGCAGCCCATGTGTGGAGCCCATCTTGACAATGCCATGGCCTGCTCAGAAGGACAGCCTGATTTTTTTCCCCTCAAGCAATTACTTAAATGCTGTTCTGGCCCCTTTTTCTCTGAAGCAGGACACAACCTTTATTGACATTGTGGCTGCTGCCACATCTGTTAAGCTGACAGAGAGAAGGAGCTGGCCGATCCTTATGATGGATTTGGTGTTGTCAAACTTTCAGCACAATTTGTCATGGGGCAAAGGAATTCTGTTGCCTGTGGAAGGCTCCTCCATCGCTGAGACGAGGATCAGAGCCCTCCTCCCAACACCGAGACTTTCTGGCAGCTCTGAAGTAAGCCACAGAGAGAGAGCCAAACCCATTGCAGGAAGGGACTTTCACTTCTACTGGCTGGTGACCACAAGAGCAAGGAGCAACTCATGGGTCCTATGAATAAAAGGTTCCTGTACCATTGTAGGAGCCCCATAAATTTATCTCCCAGAGACAAACATAAGAAGAAAATAAGAAAGTATCTGAGAGAGATCTATGCGATGGCAAGAGCCTGGATGGAGATCCTAATCAGCCTTCTATACAAGTTTTCTGTGTATGTTTGGAGAATTAACTCTCTGTACCTTCTGTAGTCTACTACAGAGAATTCTGTGATTTAGCAGTGTTAACTGGACTTGCCATTCACAAGAGAGGCTACAGTTATAGACCATACCACATTGAGGTCTTTTGGAGGCAATAAAACACAGAGGAGATGCTATCTTGCGGATTTGGAGTGTGTCATTCCCTTGAAAGTCAAGGAGACAGCTGATTTAGAGTTTCCAGCTAGGTCACAGAAAAGTCAGCAGCGCTGCTTCCAGCTGAGTTCAGAGTCTGAATATTTATGGTGTCAATCTGAAATCCAGATAACCACAAATAATATAAATCCATTAACTCCCCCTCCACATGAAAAGCTCTTTGGCTGCTAATGCCCTGATTGCTAGGTTACTGCAGGGCTGGTACATAGATTTGTAGCTTTGGGCCTTTATCTTTTTTCTCTGTCTGTCTCTCTTCTCTCTTCCTCTCTGATTCTATATCCATATCGCCTCTGTGACTGTCCACTTGTACCAAGTTCCTCTAACCTGCCTGGGACAACTTCCCAGGACAAATAAGCAAAAGCAGTGATATCAGAATGCCTGTCCTCTCCTATCCCTTATTGTTAATGGTGCTGATATTCTGAGAATCATTGTGCTGAAGTTTTTGGTTTCTACCATTCTGTGGAAAATATGAAATAGTCAGTTTGCCAGATTATTGCACCTAAAGTTCCCTCATTGTTTTGTTTCCACAATCCCGAGGAGCTTGCCCACCACATAACAATCCCATCCTGTTTTTAATGGCCCTAGGAAGCAGACAATGACACTGTCTTATGATTTGGTAGAAAAATCTCATCATCTTTTGTATGGTGTGAGACATTTGCCAATGCATGCCCGTTGCAGCTTGCAGCAGCTCCAAGAGGTAAGGAGTGGAATGCTCCTGTCTTGAATAAGTGAACTGCAGCTTCTCAGCCAGTGGAGGTATCACATCTATGTCAAAAGGACTTGAAGCCAAAAAAAAAAAAAAAAAAAAAAAAAAAAAAAAAAAAAAAAAAAAAAAAAAAAAAAAAAAAAAAAAAAAAAAAAAAAAAAAAAAAAAAAAAAAAAAAAAAAAAAAAAAAGGACTTGAAGCCACTACGGGACAGTCTTACATAAGGGACTCTCCACTAAAGTGTGGATGTTGAGCACCCTCACACAGGGAAAGCTTCAGAGTGACCAGGTGAGTAGACTGCAGCTGGGAGAGCAACCCAGGGTTTGGAATTGTCCAGTGCCTTTCGAATTTCCCAGAGCAAAAAGAACAAAGCTGGAGGCAGCATGCTCCTCTGCTGGAAAATGTGTTACCAACTTAGAATATTTGGAAAAGTACAGAAATTATTTAAAAACAGACACATAAACCAATAGAATAGAATACACTAGCCAGATATAAGCCCCAGCATCTAGAGCCAAATAATTCTGCACAAAGGTGAATAGTATATATGTTCAAAGCATGCATTTAATAAATGGTGCTGGGCAACCTGGATATTCACATGTTGGATTTCATGTTGAAAGGTGGCTCCTAACTCCTAAGTTGTATGAAAATCAACTCAACATGGATCAAAGACATAAATAGAAGACCTAAAGCAATGAAAGCAATAGATAAACCCATATGGAAAATACTTCATAATATCAGTACATGCAGCACTTTTGTGATAAGACTATAAAAGCCCAAGAAATAAAAGAAAAATAGACAAATGAATATAGATGAAAGTGAGCTCTGGGAGACGGCTCAGTGGAATAAACACTTGCCTGGCAAGTGCAAGGCCCTGAGTTCAATCCCTGATTCCACAAAAAAAAAAAAAAAAGAAAAGAAATTAGTAGATTAGTTGAAACTAAAAAAGCTTCTGTGTCATAGCAAAGCAAAAACAATCTAGAGAATGATAAAATATTTTTTAAGAAATTCTTCTGACAAAGGATTAATACATAGATTATGTAAGAAACTTCTAAACTTCTGTAATAAAACTTTTAAAATCCAATTAATTTATGGTAAAGGATCAGAAGACCACAACGAAATATCAGCTTATCCCAGTTATAATAGTTTTTATTAGACAAAAAGCATCAAATACTACTGAGGGTATGAGGGAGTTTGGGACTCTCTTACTCTGCCTGTGAGAGTATCCATTAGTATATATACTTAGGCATAAAGTGGCAGAAGGATGAAGAAGTGATATGGGCATATAATGGACAGCATATAGCCATGAAAAGAACATAGAACATTATGTTACATGGAATAAGTCAGATACAGAAAGTTGAATTCTTCATGTCTCGTCTCATATGTGGATCACTGAATAGAAGCTCACCGGTGTGTAATGACCCGTGATGGAAGGACAGAGTCTGATGGAGGGGTAGTGAGAGGTTAGATAATGTGGTTTAGCCAGACAGAGTTAGATGGAAGGAACATGTTCTAGCGTTCTCAGAAGAGAGGAGCTTACAGACTGTAAGGACAAAGTGATTATGAGAAAGGAATATTTTTTGAGAAAAGAATATTAATTACCTTGATTTGGTCAGCACTAGGGGCATGCAAATATTGAAATGACACACCATACTGCATACCTATACAATCAGAATATATGAATCAATAATTAGTTGTTTTGAGTTTGACCCCAGGAACTACAAAAAAGTAAAACAAACAAGCAAACAAAACCCCAACAACAATAATTAGTTGTTTGAGGAGATAGAAATTTTAATGATCTGATTTGAGTTCACACACTGTATAAGTAGAGTGAATTAGTACAGTCTACTCTGTCAATATGTGAGAGCAAAATGAAATACAGAAAAGAAAGAGTTGACACTTTCTTGTAAATTAACAAAGCTGCTTCTCACTGCCTGTGTGGACACTGGCAAGACGTGAGCCTCTTGTGTCAGAACAAAGGACGTCATCACTCCCGGAACAGGAGCAGAGGAGAGCACTCACCCTGGTCCTCAGGTGCCAGTTCTCACTGGTGATGCAAGGTGGCCAGGTGGTGCACCCATGAGCCTTGGAAGTGTCCGTCCCCCCTGCTGGGCAATAAGCCTGATGGCCTCTGGCCACGGGAGACACTGTCTCTGTCACACGGGACAGTAACTAAGCTTACTTTTTGCTCTAGGGGGACACATGCGTAGTCTTTCCTCAAAGCTACATACTGTACAAGTGTCCCAGAGGAGGCGACCCTGAATCCAGTGTTAGCGGTGTCACCGCACAAAAGACATGCAGAAATATGAGAACTGAAACTTCGTCCAATTATGAGCAGTTTAGCAGCTGGTTAAAGAGGTAGGCAAGGAATGTAATGGAAGGAAATTCAGGAGTTATGCCTTTTAAATCATTTTTAGAGTTAAGGAAGGTGGTGACTATATACATTTTTTAAAGTCATGTTTTGTTAAATACATAAACTTGAATCTATTAACTACCTTTCTATTTTCTTCTACTATTTTATATAAGTAATGGTTCTGCTTAACATTGTTTATTGTTTATGTTCCAAAATATCAAAGGAGTTCATCTGAGTTAGAAAAGAAGTGAATCTTATTCAAGCATCAATTTAGTTTGGTTTCTTCTTTAAAGGTCCATCCAGCAAGTTTTCTGGTTCTTTCCTGAACACTCTCATGTAGATTATCATTTTGGATCATAGATGCCAAATTGGTCTCTGCTTGTTCTGTCGTCTTGTGCTACATAATCCCCCAAGTCCCCAGGTTCCAGGAGCCCAAGGTGGAAAGGTTGGTAACATGCAGAAGGCTTCTGGCCACAACTACCCCTGCTCGCCCTCCACTCCCAGAGCTCTGTGAATGCCCCTAGGGGATTTCATACCTCCTGAGATTTTTCTTGCTCTGTGTAAACTCTGTGCCTTATGGCATCTCTGAGGACTGAAGCGTCCCAGGTGGTTCCAGCAGAGGTGGCCCAGGTAGTCCTTGTAGAGGCAGACCAAAGTGTAGGTCAATCTGCACCATGGGAAAGGTGCAGTGAATGCTGCTGGGGGCCACAGATCCAGCATGCAGTTAGGAAACCTTAAGCTTCTGCTGTGAAAGGGAAGGTGTGACTATTAATCCTGGTATGTCAAACTGAATGGATTAAGAAACACCTAGCAGATGAGTGAAGCACAGTCTCCATGTAGATGACTGACATTCAGGTCAGCAAACAGGGCACAAGACCTGTGGTAGACGTGCGCGGCACAAGGAAACTGGCCTGAACTCCAGACTGAATCAAAAGAGAAAGAAGGTTTTGGCAGGGTCAGGGACCAGGGTTCGATTCTCTGTCCCGCATGCTGTGCTGGTCTCACTCCCTGAGTGCACTAAGCCTGCCACAGAGTCCGGGCGTGGTGGCCCAAGCCTGTAATCCCAGCTCTGGGGAGACTGAAAACAGGAGGATCACCATGAGTCTGATCTGCTTACAGAGATCCTGTATCAAACATACAAATGAAAAAAAAAAAAAAAAAAAAAAAAGGCAGGGGGGAAGTAGACATCTTTGAAGAGCACCTGTGCTCACTGTTGCTTTTGGGCTTGCTTCCGCCTCAACTTTGCCCTGCTTTTCCACATAGAGGTTCGCGGGCAGCCGTGCAGAGCACAACCAGGCCTCCAGCATCGCACTGGTGCTGCATGCGCTTGTTCTGCCACTCCTGCCTTGCCGGGCTGAGCGCTGGATCCTCTACTTATGCAGAGAGACGGGCACTGCAACTTTGCCCAACTACGAGGTTACCTAATAAATCCCACTGCATCCTCCGAAACTCATTTTCTATTGATCATGCTCCTCTAGAGAACCCTCACTAACGCAAAAGGTGTTTTCCACTTTCCTTGCATATTGGTCATATGCCCCATTACCAAGTTAAAATGCTCGACACCTGCAGTCCTAAGGGGGAGAAGCTCATTTGGTCCCACAACATTGTAAGTTTCAGTCCATGCTCACCTAGACATAGTCCTGAAGACCATGTTCCCAGGACCCACTCAAACACAGCCACAGGGCGCCTTTCTAATCTCCTGGGCGTCTCCCAAGCCAAACAAATTGACAGGTGAAATTACCCATCACGACCCGCTTTATGGATCAAATCCTACACAGCCCCATATCGTGAGAATGCACACTTGTCAGACAGGGTAAAGATACTGTTCTCAGCATCCTCCCACATACATGGCCACACCATGGGCAATGCGTGCTGGCCAAGGGCTGTCGCTGCCCTGCATCATCCCCAAGAAGAGAAGTTCTCAGTGTTGCCGAGGACAACAAATTCACAATTAGCTCAGAGAAGAGTTGTGGGTGTGAAGGGAATAGGGACTGGAAGGGCCAAATGGTCCCCAAAAGAAACTGGGGGTGACCTGGTGAATGGGCAGCTCTGTGCAGCACTCACCCAGTGCACGACTTCCCGCCCTGCCTTTTCACTTAATAAGCATGATGTGATCATGAAGACAGTGGGTGAAACTTCACAAAGTGTTTCTTTTGCTTCTCACTTCCTCACCATCGCCATAATAGGTCGCCCTCGCGAGTTCCAACAAAAGGACACCTTCACATGGACACCTTTACTTCTAACTGATGCATGAATCATAAAAACATCACGAGTTCCAGTAATAACAAATAGTTTAAAAAGTAGCTTGGTGTGTGACAAATAAAGCCCATCTCTACCTCTTGTTCTCCAGCTTGGGGTTACTGCAACTGTTCTCAATGTCTTCAGGGCCTTACCTCAATAAATTCGTGTTTCTGAACACTACTGATGTGGGGTTCCACCCCAGTTTTTTTTGTTTATTTCCCTTTCTTTAAGGAATCACACTGTAACACATCCCAAAGTCTAAGGTCCACTCAATGATAAACTGGAATCTCAGGACCTAGTATGAGAATGAGGGCTGGAAACGTAGCTCAGTGGTACAATCACTTGCTCTGAGGCTCTGAGGAGTTTAATTCCCTAAACTCCAAAAAAAGAAAGAAGGAAAGAAAGGAAAGGAAAGGAAAGGAAAGGAAAGGAAAGGAAAGGAAAGGAAAGGAAAGGAAAGGAAAGGAAAGGAAATAAGGAAGAAAAGCATGAAAGAGAAGGAATCAAATTCTCCAATCTGTACTTTTCCATTCAAGCAACGTATCTATTGTCCCAAGTGAAATAGACATCAGTGACAATAATTAGAACACCTGACCTTTTTTTCTCAGTTTGTCTCACGGAACAGAATTTTGTTTGTTTTTGATTTTGTTTTTCATAAGGGTCTTGCTACACATCCAGACTCATATTGATCCTCCTGTCTCAGCCTCCCCAGTGTTGGGATTATGGTGTGCACATCACTCCCCATTTTGGCACTGGCACAGCACTCCCAGGGGTTCTGGAGCCAGTATGACATATGGCACTGGGGATCAAACCTGGGTTCTTGCACTTTCCAGGCAAGCATTTAGACAACCAAGCTGACTCCCCCACCCCAGGAATAGATATTTAAGTTTACTTTTG
>PVKA01042952.1:0-17073 GCA_004027165.1 Ctenomys sociabilis | reverse complement strand
TAAAATTTTATGGTCCAAGTACAACTTCAGCAGTTTCTTATAATGTCTTTCTTATAATGCCTTCTTTAAAATGTCATGATAAAAATTCAAAGAGTTTATAATTTTTAAAATTTACCATAGAAATATAATAAAACAACATTATTTTATTATCTAACAAATCATGTGTTAAAATGGTATCTTAAAATTATAGGTTGCATTGTGATCAATATACAGTGTGTACCATAATGGCTTAGATTCAAAATCAATCCATCTTTGATGCTTTCTAAAATGTTTTTCTGGTGCCAGGGAGATGGCTTAGTACAATAAGTACTTGCCTGGCAAGCACAAGGGTGTGAGTTGAATCCCCGGTTGTGACAAAAAAAAATTATACTCTAATATGTTTTTCTCCCAAATTGAAAGTAAAGGAAAAAGGAGAGTAGTTTATAGAAATATAACTCAAACTTTGATTTGGTTTGAATAAGGTAGAGTTTTTAAAACTTTAGTTTTATAGAGAAGTACAAAGATGATTTGATACAATATGAAAAAGTCTTAAAATCTGAAACAAGACAGAACATAACTTGGGGAAGTTTTTCTGTCTGCTATAGCATCTGGATGATATCTCTTTAGGAAAGATGAGCTATTATGTACACTCAGGAGAATGGTTCCTGGGAACTTGAGAGTCTTCTCTTTCAATGCTCCATTCCTTGATTTGGTAAAGATGAAGCAGAAACAACCTAAAGCCATGTGTACTCATGAGGTCAGGTAAATGAAAACACATGCCATGGCACCAGGCAACCCTCGGAGTATTTGGAGAAATGGATTCCTGTTGTACGAGTGGCTCTGAGTCTAGCTGGTTCTGCGGCTACTTGGTTCAAGTCCCGCAAACCTTATTCCCTCATTTACATAGTCAAAAATTTGAAAAATGTGTAGTTCAATTCATTCTCCTTGTTTCTGTGTTTTTCCAAGCCGTCATCTAGAATGTAACTTCAGGCTACATTGATTCTGAGAATAAAAATTTATTTAACACAGCCAATCTTTGCACAGCTTTTTCTTTTCTTTTCAGTAGCCAGAGATCATTATGGTGCCATAAAACCATCCACTAACTTTATTACTTTTCAAAGGCACTTTAGCTGAGGAGCTGAAGGCTAGCCCTCGACAAAGTTTGGCTGTTTTAACTTGGAAGTAATTAGCGATTTTGTCAGATTATGAACAATTTGTTCTTCAGTGCTCAGAGTGGCAGTCGTGGCAGTGCCAGCCGCAAGCACATAGGGCAGCAGCTACGGTGGGAACAACAGCAGCTGTAGAAGCAGCGACCAGAATGTAAGCAGTGTGAGAGCAACCAAGTCGTGCTCTGTGCATGTGACTTACATCTTTTTGCTCTTCTGAAAGGTAGTTTTTAATGGTCCCATTTTAGAGATGTGGGAAAGAGCTAGAAAGATCTCTTAACAGTGAACTTATACACCTAAGGTCATAAAATTAAAAAGAAAACTAATCATCTTTAATATTTCACATATTTTGGTCAAAGCTTCCTCCTACTTTTATGTCTTCTGCACACATGCATGAAAGAAAACAGTGAGCTCACTCATTGGTATGCCAAAAGTGTTCATATTACAATACAATCATTCTTCTTTATATTGTATTTTCATTAATTTTAATGATTTGACCAACATTAAAATATGCCTTCCAAAAGAGCTAAATATCTTCTGACACATTATTGTTATTCCAGAGGATGGACTTAAGATTTCATGAGACAAGCATTTGACTTCCTCGTTTATATTTTCTTTACTGTCAGATTTTATTTTGTGTTTTTATGTGTTTAATATATTTAAATAGGATATGTTTCCTATGCTCAATGATTATTAGTTGTTGGCTGTGATTCTTTTTAATAATTCCATATGTTGAGAACTACTGGGTTTGAATTAAGGCATTAGTTAGATCAAATTTTATAAATGTACTAATTTCTTATCTTAACCACTACCATTATAGCTTTGAGATATTACTTTTAATTAAATTCACATTTGAATAACCATAGCCAGGCTGTATATAACTACCTAGAATGTGCTTTAGGTTACAGTTCTACAAGGGGAGGAGAGGCTGGTAATTAAATAAAATAACTCTTTGATGTGGTAAAAAATTATAGCAACAACACTGTAATATTTAAGAACACAAGTGTTTAGTATCATCCAAATAAAGCTTCCACTTGACTACTAAGTAAAATAACAGAAATTACAACTTTGGAGTACACTTTCATATTCTTTTATAAAATAATGTTTTGATACCCTCACTGCAATATTCCCCAGGACTACAGGAATATTTAGGGTGATATTGGTGTGGAGGGCATGGTGTTAAAGAAAACAGTTAAATGCCTTGAGAGAAAAAAAAAATGCCTTAGAGGGTATTTTTACTCAAACAAGTCATGGGTAGTGAAGAAGTAAACACCACCATGACTGTTTTCTGCTCTGAAAGTTTAAAAAGGTGTAAAACAAATCAAAAAGAAATGCAAGGTCCTCATTCAAATGGGATTGCCAAGTAGCTGAGAACAACCAAATTCCACACCAAGATGTTTATGAACGACCATCTTTTCCCTCATTTCTAACCCACTTTGTTGTTTACTGCCGTAGTGATTTCCATCTGTGTCAAGAAAGAAAAATTTTTTTTTTCCCTTGAGCTCTTAGCAGGCCATAAGGCAGAATCCACATAAATGATGGAATAAATAGAATAGTCAATTATAAGACCTATGTGTGCAGCTCAGTGGTAAAGCCCTTGCCTGGCACGTGTGAGGGTCTGGAGTCAATCACCAATAATAAAAGTAAAGTTAGAGAGCTACTTAAGTAGAAAAGTCCATCAAGTGACCTTTTTTTACTTTAAATTTTCACAAAAAATATAAATATTAGTCATACACACATACACACACACACACACATTGTTTTACTTTCAGTCTCAGTATGCAGTTGGGCTGGACTTGTGCTAACTTTTTGTAGCTGCCAACCTGGTATCGAACTCTCAGAGATCCTCCTCTTTAACTACCAGACCTACGCACCACCATGCCTGGTCCTAGGACCAAGATGGCGCGCTGCGGCATCCTGCGTGAGACCTCAGGACATATGGGGCCTGGGATCAAATTGCGGTTCTTATGCTTGCCTGATACGTGCTTATGCCTCTGAGCTATCTCTCCAGCCCCAGCAGAAACATTTCTTGAGTTATAGGGATATATTTAAATTTCTTAAATCCTCTTAGTAGGTGTCCTTATCACATATTTTCAGAGGACTCAGATACTCCAATTTTGTTTTTTCTGGTATATCAGAAAATATTATTAATGGTGACATGAGAAGTAACTGAGTTATAAAACTAAAATTTGAAAGTATCTATCAGTCTTATGTAATTCATGACATCTAAGAAAATACTCCACTATATTTATTTTCCATTTTTTTTTTCAGCTTAGATGTTATTTAACCTCTTTCCTTGGCCAGAGATCATGCTAAGGAATGTAGGTACACCAGATGTTAAAGTCTATCTAAAATGTCCCTCATGAGTCTCACGCATTCAGAGTTGGGAGGATGTGCAGTATGCATCACAGGCCTGCTGTCTTCATTCCTTACTGCGTTCAGCAGCGCCTGAGCTATTAGGCCGGACTTTATTGGGGCTGAGTCACCGGAAGGTGCCCTCCTGCTCCCAGCTGCTCCAGCCTCTCAATCTGCTGCCTGCCTGCCCTGGGGAGGATGGCTGGCTTCTGTCACACTTTTCTACTATCCCGCTTGTCTCCGGAGCCAGCCACCCATTCACTGAAGCATTCAGTGACATCATGAGGCAGACGAGCACCCCCATGCGGAAGGTGTTGGTGTCCAACCATGAGCAAGATGAGCGATATGGCAGTGAATACCTTCTGGTGAGTTGCAGTCTTTGGGTGAAATGGACATGGAAGAAAGACTTGCATAATTTGCCCACATTACTAATATATTACATATGTGTTGCTGTAATTCACTTCTGAATTAAGCTTTTAGAAGAAATTTCACATCAGTTCCTCTGGCACTTCTCTCTCTCTCTCTCTCTCTCTCTCTCTCTCTCTCTCTATCTATCTATCTCTCTCTCTCTCTCCTTCTCTCTCTCTTCCTTCCTCTTTTCCTCCCTCCACCTCAATGTAGCTATAGTTATAGATATAGACATGACTATGGTAATGGTGACAGAAATACAGATTATTTTTTATGTGACATATATGCCAAATGTGCACAATGTGATCAGCATCATAGGCTCTACCTCCTTTTAAAATTAACATTAAGCAATACTCAAAGAATGGAATTCCACTAGAAAACAAGTGACTAAAACAAGTAAATGGGATTTGGTCCTTGTGTTGTTTATAATAGGAATGCTTCAAAGTGAGGCCTAAGAAGTAGATCTCAGTGTGTTTTTATAGCATTCAATGCCTCCAAGATAACCTGGAAGATGCTTATCTAAAACATCAAACTTCACTGTTCAATATCAAAAAGAAATAATAATACATCTGTAATTGATTTTAAATCACCTAAAATCACTTTATTCACCCTTAGTACTATAAACAGAAATTTTGATCTCTTCACTGGCACTGGGATGGGGACATTGGGTAAAATAAGAATTCAAATACAAAACTCTGCATTTTTAGGCAAAGCTGGGGTATGTAACTGGTTACTATCTCTCTTCTCTTTAATTCCTAGCAATTAATTAATAAATCCGTTTTATCTTTGGAGAAGATGAGTTCCCCAATCTAACACATACATAATATAATAATAATAATTACTATTATTATCATATAAAGGTTTATATTTTCCTTCCCAATAGATTTGTGGCTTTTACCTTATAAAATTAATTCTGTATGTTCTTAAACATATTATCCTAAAAGACTTGTGTAAGGCTTTCCCCTATATTTCTACACACTTAATTCATTTCATTATCCTGAGTGTGCTCCTTTCTCTGCCTCCACTTTCTAGACCAAGAAGAGCGACAGGAGTTAATCCACTGAAAGAAGCTGTGTTTATGTGCTGATTGCAATGCCATTTGTTCTTCTCTCCATATTTGACATGACTCTAAGCAGAGCATGCAGATGTGTGCACACACACATGCACACATGTGCACACACACGTGCACACATTCTTCTTTTAAGATTTAAAATGTGTAAGTTCAACGATTGCTCAGCAGGTCAAGTACATTTCAGGTAACTGCTCTTTGTCTACTTTGCTTTCTATAATCACCCATGCTGTTGTACCCATAAACATGCTTATCTCAGAATGAAGAATGTCACAAAAAACTTAAATCAACCTTTTCTAACCATACCATTAATTCTTCTCAAGAAAATATTCTCACTTACTCTTTTAAGCAAAAAGTTAGAATTAAACCATTGCATGGTATGTTTTTGCACTATTTATGCCAAGCACTTTTTGTTACTCTTTCACCTTTATTATAATTTATAACAATTTCAGTTCATCAAATGCTATTCTAGAAATTATTCATACTGCTAGCATTGATTGCTATATGACTACTACTGCAGTTACAATGTGTACAAAAGTTCGTGTGTGTGTGCACATGTGGGCACTTTTTTTACGAGAGAAAGAATTCCAAACCTCTCATATACTACACAAACACCCTACTTCTGGGGTACTTCCCCTGTCCTATGTGATTTTTTAACTATATCAGGAATCCTTGAAATTTATAAAGAAGCCAATCCAAAAAGAGATGGACTTTATTTTATATAGTATTCCTTTAAACTATATTTTTAGCTATATTTGAAAACTCTAGTTGGCTCTCATGAGGAATTATGCTATTAGTGCAAATTTTATTGTAGCCTACATTCATAGAAGTTTTATGCAACTTTTTAGAATTTATCCTTGCCTGAGTAGAATCATATATGAAATCAAAACTTGCCTCATAGGAAAAATGCATATTCCAAAAGCCACTTTGTAATTTTATAAGCATTGCTTTTTCCTAGTTTTACAAAGCAATCAAATATACAGTTAACTCAGAGTATTCTTCTAAAAAAACAACAACAAAAAGAAACACCGAGCATAAGTTTACTTGCCTATTTTTGTTGACACAATAGCATGACATGTGTTATTTAAATTTTGAAATTTAAATATTGAACTAATATTGAAAGAAAATTTAAATATTGAAAGGCTTTTCTCTTTATTTTAATAACTGTACATAAATAATGCTGCATAATTCATATTAAATCTGTTTTATTATAATCTGTAAGTTGGCTTATAGGAAAAATAAAACTTTTAAAAGTTTTAAAAATTTTATACTTTTGGATCTGAAGTCACTGTTGGATTCCAGAGAACATTAGTACAACTTATAATATATACAAAACATTAGCTACTAAAATCTGCAAATGCAGCATTTAAGCATAAAAGATAGGTTAGGAAATTCAAAGTGATGACTATATACTATTGTTCATGCAAAACTATATTCCAAGCCACCATGCCACCTTAGAAACTATATATATATATATATATATATATATATATATATATATATATATATATATATATATATATGTGTGTGTGTGTGTGTGTGTGTGTGTGTGTGTGTGTGTGTGTGTGTGTACATAATACATATCTTTCTATATTTTATGAATCAAAACTATCAAATCATATTAAATTTATTTATATTCATTCTTATTTCTAGTGTAAGCAGAGATCAAATTGTATTCAAATTGAGTTCAGAATATATGAGACATACTTTGATAGTCAATTAAGATGAAAATGTAGTCTATATCTTCCAATAGTTATTTAAATTCTTCAAATATTATGTTTTATTTAAGTTAACATTTTTGTACACGTTAAATTGGCAGTGTATCTTTGCCAATTTTATGTACATTTTAAAACAAATAGTTTATTGTAACTCCATTTCTAAAATACACAGACTTACTTATGATCTTAAAATAAACCCTTGAAACAATCTCGGTGTATAAGTACTTCTGCTCTGATCTAATTCTTGTTGTTGCTGTTTTTAGCTTTTTCTCTTTAGAGGGAGATCTTAAACTCAGCATGTTTTTTTTTCTCACATATACCAAATATCACAAAGTCAAATTAAACTTTTAATTTTTCTGTAGTCTCACTTTAAATAACACATATGAAAGTAGAGGTATGTAGGTTAGAAGAAAAGTGTTTTATGGATGTCAAAGATGGGCTCTTCCTCCTGAAAACAAAGATGGGATGTGCACCTCATCCTTTTTTTGGTTGGAGAGGTTTCAGCCTTGCATAGTGCCCTGAAGCCCTCCTACCTATCAGTAGTCTCATGCCTTCTCCTTCCACTCCCCACTGACTACCTTTCTAGTCCCTGTTTTGTACCTCAGTAATCCTTGAAGATTGCAGGAGACTTGATTCTTAGACATTTTAGTTACTCAGATCTGTTAAAGGCAACTGGACATGGAATTACCACACAGCAGAAAATTGGAGAACGCACCTTGCGAAACAGAATCACATGGAAGGATGCACCACTTTTCATAAGGGTAGTGGCATTTCATAAAGCATGGAGAGGGGGTAAACAGGAGAAAACTGAAGGGAGCCTGAGAAAGAGAGAGAGAGAGAGAGAGAGAGACAGAGACAGAGACAGAGAGTCAGAGAGACATGAGATACAGACAGGCACAGAGAGACAGAAAGACAGACACAGGTACAGAGAGAGTAAAAATTTGAGTGGGAAATAACTTGGGTAAAGGTAGAATGTTTTTCTTTTCAAAATAAAAATAATATAAAAATAATTCAAGAAAAATAAAATGTAATAAATGCAAAAATGAAGTGAATAGGAAAAAAGGTCGAAAACTATGGAAGCTTAGGGCAACTCAACAAATATAATTCTGAAATTACAACTTATGTTGTATGAATGTGATAATTATGATTTGAAAGTGGAATTACAGTCTACATGATTGCATTTCAGCAACTGAAAGTGAGAGAAAGTAAGGTCTAAAAATAAACCTGATGAGTCTTTAGGTACCCAGCAAAGTATCAGGCAGGCTGCTTGAATAAGTATTTAATTATAAACATATTTTACCAATTTTAAACAGGATATCAGTAAATTATTTTGAGACATTTAAATATGGAACTTTATTTCTTCTTTCTTTCTTTCTTTCTTTCTTTTCTTTTCTTTCTTTCTTTCTTTCTTTCTTTCTTTCTTTCTTTCTTTCTTTCTTTCTTTCTTTCTTTCTTCTCTCTTTCTCTCTTTCAAAATATGGCAGTCACAGTTTGAGAGAGAAACTATGGTTTTCAAAACCCTGTCCTTTAAGGGACAGAAACAGTAAAGTAGTGTCTCTGGTTTCATGCTATGACTCCCCTTTGCCCTCTATCTTTCTAATATTGGTTGTAAAGCTTGTGGGAATATCTAGCCCCTTGTTTCGTCTCTTCACGTTGGCAAGATGAAGGATATGAAAATACTCATAAAACTGTTCCTCTTTTAAACACCTCCACAATTAGAACTTGATTTTTTCAATCTACTTTGTTCAAGAATGTATAATTTTTTCAAGCATGAAAGTTAAATGGATAAATAGATATTAGTGGTTTTATTTGATGTATTGCTAAGCGCACTGCAGAGGAACTTATATTTCATCATTTTATCTTTAATCCATCTGGTTCAAAATAGGATACAGTCTGCCTCACCATATATGGCATGCAGTGTTTTTCTTCTGTGTAGAATTTCCTGGAAAATCTCAGTAGAAAACTGATCCTAGTTGTGAGGTCTTTGCATTCAAGCCTGGTTAGGGAAGTCTTCCAGCTTAGAAAGGAAGAACACAAAGTCTCAGTAATTTAAGTATATTTATTTTGTGGTTAAAAATTCAACTCTCCTAAATTCCATCTGGAAGCATATTATATATTTTAGTGCAAATAGAGTGTTCATCAAAACATGACACTTCCTTTACTTAGCCATGAGTTCTGCTTTAAATAAAAAACTGGTGATTTGGGTGCACATTCTATACTCATAAGTAAAATTTCAACTATTTGCATGGTAATTAGTTATACTTCTATTTTCACAGCTGCAAGGTACCGAAATGTACAGAAATACTTTATGTTTTGTAGCATTACCTCTTTTACACACACAAGCACACACTTTCCAATGTATTATTTATATATGTGTGTATATTTTTCCCTTAATTTGACTTTTTTCTAGAACATTGCATACACTACCTTTAGCTCCTCAGAGCAAACCCAAGGGCTAGCAGAGAGTACAATGAAATAAACTCAGGTAGACTTACTTATTTCTGTCTATAAGAAACACTACCAGCATCATACCCAAACAACACCTGTTTGCTTATTTTTTATGTGATGTGTATGTTCAACTATATTAAGTACCCTTGTCTTTAACCACAAGCCACTTTTCACCTAGTCTTTTTATGAGGAAATAACGTAACAGAATTCATGGGAAATAATACAAAGATAGCATTAAAGTAATACAAAATTTAGATGATTTAAAAAGGATTCAGAGGACAATAGTTTTTTTCTTTCTTGCCTACAGAGTGGTCATGAATCATACTCCCTGGAAAGGAGGTAAGGCAAAAGGAATCACGGCCAAATTTAATTACAGGTGATTAAAAGCTTTTCACTCACTTATTCAAAGTATGAGGACAAGTAACATATTGGTTTTAGTTGGAATTCAGGATATATATGATCATAAAGAACATAAAGAAATAAATAGGACAATATGAAGAATTTGTACTTTCATGAATAAATTTATAGTTCAAACATGGAACTTTACATACTGCAGTGGTAAAGTGCACTGACAGAATGTCTTAATACTTTGATTAGTAGAACTTTCCTGAAATGGTTGATTGGAAAACATAGAAGGCTGGCTTATGCAATTACATGGCCTCATATAATGATTTATAAAATCTCTTGAATAGATAATCCCCACAGGTAAAACACCTGGTAAGAAAATATAAGCAGAATTTAAAAGTTCAACAATTTAATAACTAATCAAAAATGAAGCAGAACATGCACTTTAGTTTGTCTAAGAAAATTGGCTTAAGCGTTTCTGAGTTGGAATCTTAGCCAGTGTTTTAAATTCTAAGTTAATTCATTTAGAAAATATAGGATATCTACTATTTAATTAAGGAAAAGCACATGTATTTAAAGAATACAAGTTGTTCCTATAACAAAATATGGTCAGTTTTCTTACTATTTTCTTAGTTATCTGTTTCCATGAGTATGTATCACTATGCTTCTCAGCATCAGATCAAACTAGGATATATGGTTGAGTTTTTTTAGTTATTTTAAATTACAAAATTAAAGAGAAAATAAAAAGAGCTGAGCATCATGATTTATCCTGTAATCCTAGCACTCTGGAGGCTGAGGCAGGAGGTTCACCTCGTTATACAGGCTAGCCTGGATACATAGTGAATTTGAAGCTAGCCTCAACTACATAACAATACCCTGTATCAAGAAAGAAAGAGAAAGGAAGGAAAGAAAAATAAGGAAAATAAATTTTCTGCTGGTGCAGAAAAGTTAGAAGAGTTCGCCAATAGTTTCGAACATGGTGAAAAAACAATTGGGAAAATTTAGGAGCTATAAAAATGTTGGAATATGAAAAAGCAAAAATGTAATGAGGACAAGTCAACAAAGTCTTATTGAAGTGTGAAGCACTTTATATATACTGACATAAAATGAAACAGGAAAAAAGAGTAAGGAATTAAAAAGTATTCAAATAAACTACTGAAGCTCCCTAAATTGACTGATAACTATTAATGAATATAACCAAACATCCCAACTAACTCCAAGTCGCTGTGTGTGGGGAAGTCTGTAGCAAGCCAGATTTGAGTCAAAATTCAGATAGCCCAAGACAAAGAAACTCTTGGTAGCCACAAGAATAAAGTTGCTCATCACCTGCAAGTGAAATGCAAGAAGATGAAAAGCTGATGCCTTCTCTGAACAAAAGAAATCAGAAAGCAGTAGAATGCTGCATTCAAAGTGCTGAGGGAAAACAGTCTGCCAAACAACAATCTCAAATCTAGTAATACTCTTTTTTTTTAAAAATTAAGCAAATTAAAGGTGTTCCAAATAAACTACTCATGAGAAAATTCTTATAACTTTAGGAAAGTTTTAGAAGGGATACTAAAGAAAGTTCTCTAAAAATGAAATGAATTTATAGGAAATTGTAATTCATGGAAAACTATAAACATCACTGGTATACATATTTCAAGAGTTCCAATATACCGTGTAAAAGCCAATGTGTAAAACACTAAACATGTAATTGTACTGTTGGCCTATAGTATATACAATACCACATTTGACAAAGCAACTCAGAAGATGTAGGTGACAGCAGCAGCAGGGACCAGCGAAAACAGTCAGAAAGTTAGGGCTGGCCAAATAGCTCAGTGGATTAAAGCTCCTGCAAGCAGGCACAGTTGCCAGGGGTTTGATCACTGGATCTGTCACGCAGGCCCCCACCTCTGTGGCACACTGAGACTGCAATCGAGACTGGGCATGGAGGCAACACCTGTAATCCCAGATCTTGGGAGGCTATAAACAGGGATCACTATGAATCTGACCTTGTAGTGAGACCCTGAAACCCTGTAGACCCTTCCATAAAATATAAAAAAAAGTTACACACTGGAAAATAGTAATTATTTTCTTGCTCTTGTATCTTTCCTCAGACGTCCATAAAACATAACACATTATGCATGTCAATAGCAATATACTGTCAGTGCCATAGCACATATAGAAATAATGTATGTAATAATAACAGAACAAGAAAAAGGAAGATGAAACACACCCAATATGGCCATAGTGCTTGTATATTTCATTGCAGTATGAGTGTAAATCTTAAGTTTAATCTAAAGTGCACATAATAATTCTTAATGCAGTTTGGAATAATATAACACTAAAATATACTTTTAAAAAATTATGTAAAATAAATTCTTAGAAATTTGCTCCCTATATACTTTTTTATTAGCTAAATTTGTGTGAAACTTAATTGAGTAGCATTGTTTAAATTGATTCAAATTCATGTGGCAATTGGAGTTCATGATTGGGAGTGTACAGAGCAATGCCAGTATTCTGAAATGGCTGTACTCTAATAAGCACATGAAATATTCATACATCTATCATTATCTTATTTTTTGTTTTCCCTTAAAACTAAGGAGGTGATAATTCTTTCTTTGTGTTCACAGTATAATGTTTTAACATGTAATATATTAATTACTATGATTTTCAGATTTCCCTCGACCAGAGCTACCCACTCAAAAGCCTCAAAAATAACAATCTAAACAAAAGTGCGGGAAGATTGGAGGTTAATCACTCGAGGTGGCCAAGAGTGAGGATTCTGTTCTAAGGTTTGCTCACTTCTCAACTCAGCAGTGCTAAATGTGCTTAAATTTGTCAAAGGTGAATAGGTGTAGAATTTATCTCATGAGATCATTATTATGATTAAATGAGTTACTATTTCCAGGCGAGAGATAAAGCTTAGGAACAGGAATATGGGGGCTGAGCAGATTAAGAACATGGATTTAGTTCCTAGGAACAACAAAATTGGTATCTAAATACATCCATTAGAAATGACTCCCTCTAGACCAGGGATATAGCTCAGTAGAACAAGCACTTGCCTGGCAAGCCCAAGGTCTTGGGTTCAATCCCCAGTACTAAGGGGGGGGGGGAGTCTTGCTTGCAATAATAATTGTTTTTTTATTTTCATTTTTGTTTGTATTTTAAGGAAGGGTCCACAGGGTGTTCAAGTTCTCACTACTAGAGTGGACTCATAGTGATCCTCCTATTTATAGTCTCCCAAGAGCTGGGATTACAGGCGCACACCACCACGCCTAGTGTCAATTGCTATCTCAGCATGCCCCTGTGAGGCCAGCACAGCAGGCCCGGGTTGAACCCCCAGCCCCTGCTTCCAGGCACTAGCTATTTAGCCAGCCCCTAATAATCATTGTTAAGTATTGAGCCTCTCCATATTATTTGTACATAACTAGTTTAACATTTTGTTGAAATACAATATGATTTATGTCTAGACACCCCCCAAAGCTTCATGCAGTCATAGTTCACATTTTTAAGATGTAGTTTGATCACAGGAGTGTGACAACATCAGTACATTAGTTCACCAATGAGCACATAGGTTGAATGTGACAATGGGATGTGGAGCTAGGTGGGCAAAGGAGCTTGGGATGTGGAGCTTGGGAAGTAGAGCCTGGAAGGTTCTCCTTCCCCTCCTCTACCTCTATTTTCTCACTTGATCTATATTCTCTTTCCTCTCTCCTTGTCCCTCTCACTCCTGCCCTGCCATGGTTCCCCTGCCTAGGAGCCAACTCAGCACCCATGAAAACGTCTATAAACCATGAAATAAAATAAATCTTTTCTTCCTACAGTTGTGTCAGTCACTGTCTCTCAGCAATGAGACACTGAGTAACACACAAGCACTTTGGTGTTACTCACTTTGGTGTTATAGCACTTCCTGTTGCTATAAATTTCAGTAGAGATGAATTTCTCAAATAATACACTTCTGGATAAAATTGCACATTTGTATTTAATATTAGCATTTCCATATTCTTTAGGAGCAAATATAATTATGAATAATAAAGATTAACCATTGATCGTAACAGAATTTTCATTGAAGACATTGGAAACTGGTAAGATCAATCATGAGAATTGTAAGATATTATTTTGCAATTCCAATTTTACAGAAAGCCTCAATCAAAGCAGAGTAATGTGAACAAGAATCAAGCACTTTATATTAGTTTCTCCTGTTAAATAAATGAAACGTGATACACTTTATTATACTCTATCTTCCACATTCATTTGTGTGCTATTAATTAAATGTGATAAAGGAGAATATCAGCAAGAGACAACCAATTTATGTCTCGTAGCAGGAGATCTGTCGAGTGGAGTCTGAATGACAGGAAGTTGATATAGAAATAAACTCTATGTTCTAGAAAATTTCTCTACTATGTAAAAGTTCTCAAAATCATGTACCACTCTAGAATTGTGTTGAGTCTCAGCAACTCAAGAACGTTTAAGAAAATGGACTTTAACCTTATACTCATGTAATAATTTATTGTGTGGAAGGCTGTCACTTGTTTACTATTTAGTAGTAGTACCACTACAACTGTGAAAAGTAAACATATTTCTCTCCAGGACTTACATTCTGAGATTCTAAAGAGTCAGTTTCTTCTGAAAATGACATCTTGATATTCTTTTCTCCCTGTGTTCATGCCTCCACCAGCTTTGTATTTCTGTGTTATGTACCAGATTTTTAAAGTAGGTATTCTGCCAAGACTGTAAGAAAATTTTGGATGAGAAATGGAAGAAAATGTTAACATAGTTAAGAAACAAAATATTCCTCATTAATTAGCATTTCCCATTAAACACTTCCAATGAAAATGTGAAAATTATTAGAGAATATGTACAGTAATTAGATAGAACATCTGTAATTTATTTTCTGGAAATCATTTTCTTCTTAAACAATCTAACCCAAATTCAGTGTTTCCCTTTCAAGTATAGATAATTCTCACAAAATAAGTGAATGCCATTTTTTATAATCTTTGATCCTGTATACTTCAGCTCTGCACAGTCTTGTGCTCAGAGAGGCCTTCCTAGGCATTACACCATGCTTAGCAGCAGCAGCAGAGATGTTTGGAATCAGCCTCCCAGCACGAGATGGCAAAGGGACCCTCCATCAAATTGTAACTGTCCACAATATATTCGGATATTGCCAAATGCCCCATTCAAAAACAAGAGAACATTAGTTTCCAATATCGGGGAATGACTCACCATAAAGTTGGGGCACAGGAAGGAAAAGGTAAAGCAGCTCAGTGAGGTTTAAAGAACATAAGTCCCTGTGAGAGAATGCAGCTACAGAAAATGCAGGAGTGAGCAGAGCAGGCCACTGAGCATGGCTCACTTCTTGCCAAGGCACAGTTTGCTTCTCTCCCCACCTCCAGTTAAACACAATAGTAACAAACTGGGAAAGGGGGCTACATTATAAAAGCTCACTTATACTAAATATTCACTGCACACATACACATATGTACATATACACTTTATTATTCTCACTATGTTAATGTGCTAAAAACACATGTATCCTTTATTATTAATTTATTGACTGTAACTGTGCTAAAGGTCTCGCAAGATGAGCACTCACACAATGCACAAAGATCACAGAGGTGCTTGTCTAAGATCAATCACCCGGCAGTGGCAGGGTGGATGTTGAGTCAGGCATCTCAGCCCAGAATTGCTCCTCAAGTTGTACCTATTCTTAAGAGAAAGAGTCCCTTTCTTATGGTGTAATAAAGAGGGCCTGGAGATGACCCTGGAGTTCTGGCTCTCGTCTCCTTCACTTACTCTAACAAGGTGGCTCTCTGTCTCCTATTTTTCTTCCATTTTCAATGAATTCATTTTGTTTCTCCTTCTAAACTAAGATCTCTAAACCTACCCTCACGAGACATAACAGTGCCTTCAAGGAACACATATGTATTATATACTACTACTTGAATGCTTGCCTTATTTGAAACTCAATTTGTATTTAATCGCCATTTTAAAGTTATTAGGGACTCAGTTCTAGTGTTTGAATCATGCAGCATCTTCCCTGTGAGTGGCTTTACAATGTTTCATAAAACAAGTTTAGGGAGACTTCTCACTGTCTTACCTCCTCACTCCATTATATGGTGGTTCTATGGCAAGCCCTTGAAATAAGTGCTTTGATCTTGGTCCCTCCAGCTTCTAAAAGTGTGATCCAAAGCCTTTCTGTATGTCACACATTGCCCTGTCTCCTACATTGCTCTAGAAGCAGAGACCAGGGAACCACCTCCCACTTCACGTGCTCTAGAGTCCAAGGGTGAGCTAGTGGGGTCCTCTGCACAGGGTCTCACTGTGCTGAAATCAGATGACTGGAGCTTCATTTCTCATCTCAGGTTCAGCCTTGTGCCATAAACAGGTTGGCTTAAAAAGAAGAATTTGCATGTAGAGTAGATCCCTCTATATTCATTCTGTTCTGAGATATCAACCTCTTCTTCTAGAGAGTATTCCAGGTCCCCTTACAAATCACCATCAAAGAAAGCCACAACGTGAGCATTTTCCCCCAAGGCAATGAATGTCTGTCTCTGACTTCACACCCTTTGCTGTACTGGAGAGCAGCTGTATTTCTGTGGAAGCAACTACCTCATAATCATCTTTCCGGATAATTATCTACTCAAGTGACATCTGGTTTAAGTCATCTCCATAATTTCTATTGGTATTTAAGGTAGAGACTATACAAAAATTCACATGAGGTGACAGAAATCTTATGATGGGCTCAATATGATGTCCTCCAACATTTCCATATTCAATTCCCAAACCCCATATGTAGACCTTTCAGAAGGTGACTAGTTAACGAGGATGAAGATTTTGTCAGTACAACTACTGTCCTTGCAAGGTAGACCCCGACAGCTGTCACATTCCCTGCACTGTGGAAAGGCACAATTCCGAGAGACTATGGCCAAGTATTGGACCTGCAACAGAAGCTTCTCATCCCACAAGCCCACATTTGGGTTTAGAAAACACTGAAATTTGAGAAATACATTTTATTGCTTTTAGGACATTTGATTTATACTGTATTATTGTAGTACTTAAAGTAGATTATAATAGGCCATAAAGGTTTTCTTTGAATTCTGCCTACAAGGTCTGAGTATTCAAAGTATACTGTACAACATATAGTATCAGACTTTCAAAGTTTCCATTTGAAAAACTAAATATACAATACATATAATGCCAAAATGAAAAATTAATTAGATAAATGTATGCTGAACAGTGTCTAAAGTAATTGAACACAATGCTTCATAAAGTCAATTTTATTTATTCATTTATATATTTTTCATGTGTTTAGTACAGGGTCTACAGGGTCTTGCTAGACAGATTAGACTTGTGATTCTCCTGTTTTTAGCCTCCGAGTGCTGGGATTACTGGTGCACACTGCCAAGCTCAGTCTCAGTCTCTGTCTCAATACGTGGCATGCCAAGGATCAATTCCCAGTCACTGTGTCTGCTAAGCAGGGGCTTTAATCCACTGAGCTATCTGGCTGGTCCTCCTGAAGTCTAACATAACAAACATAACATAACATAACATAACATAACATAACATAACATAACATAACATAACATAACATAACATAACA
>PVKA01042951.1:0-17072 GCA_004027165.1 Ctenomys sociabilis | reverse complement strand
ATATTATATATATAGAGAGAGAGAGACACACACAGATAGACAGACAGACAGACAGGCAGACCGATAGACAGACAGAGAAAAAGAGAGACAGAGAGAGAGAGGAGACAGTTAAATAGTTTACTAGTTTGTCTTAGTTCATTGAAGAGAAAGATTTTGCTAATAATGCTTGGGCAATATTTTATGCTTGTATATTGTGTGGTAACAACTTAAAAGATAACAATACACAATGTGTTAACTATTGTTAATTTCCTATTACCTTGTTTTGCAGTTTTGTTTTATTATTTGCTCTTTAAAATAAAGAAAAAAGGGGGCCAGGGAGATGGCTCAGTGAAATAACTGCTTCTGTGGCAAATGCAAGGGCCTGAGTTCAATCCCTGGTTCCAAAAACTAAAATAAAGAAAAAAGCAATGCATCCTGTAAATTTAAGAATTGAAAACTTCTTTGATATCTGCTTAAATTTGCAGATCTTTCCATTCTAAGTGGGTGATGGTGGGAATAATAACAAAAATATTTTAATGGCCTTTTTAATAAATTATAGTTTTGAACCTATATCTTTAGAAAAACTCTAAGTAAACACAGTAATAGTGTTAAAAGACACTGAACAAACTCTTTTGTCTTGTATTTTAGGGAAGGACGTACAGGGTGTTCAGGGTCTCATTACTAGATCAGACTCATAGTGATCCACATGTTTATAGCCTCCTAGAAGCTGGGATTACAGGTATGTGCCATCATGCCCAGTCTGGGGCAGGGCTGGGATGGCAGACCCAGGGATTGAATTTCCGGCCCCTGCATCTGCTTTCAGGCACTTTATTCTGGTGAGTTATTTGGCTGGCCCTTGAACAAACATTATTTAACAAGAAAACACTATTTTATTTTCCAGAATTTCATTGAAACAAAACTACAAAACTCTTTTGTACATGAGAGTTTAAATAATTTGAAAATTAAAAAATGTACATAATTAGAAAAATAATTATTTGTAATTTGATCATCAGTTTAGCTAATTTCCCTTTGCCACTATTATATTGATCTATTTTCTCATACTTCAACCTAATTCACTTAGATATATTGAGTCACTTACTAAAAATATTTAAAAGGTGGTTGTGGAAATTTGTTACTCTGAAACAAGTGGATTTCATTAAAATCCACTTATTTTTTATTGCCTCACTGATCTGTAGTAATTACTTGTTTATGAAATTTAACTGTAGCCCACAAATGAATTAATTAAGAGTTTAACATTTTAACTTAACGTGATTCCAGAGTGTTATTTTTATTTCTGCTACCATGAATCAAACTCAATACCTCATACTCACCAAGCAGGAACTATGCTGATGAATTACATCCCAAGGCCCCTATAGTGTTAATTGCTGAAAGCATATTTTTCATATTAATTCAATATAAATTTATAGTGAAAGGGATTTCAGAAGATTGAAGTAAAATCAATATGAAGCAAAGTGATATAAGTTTAAATGCTTAATACAACTCAGTGTGCTAAAGTACTAGCACGTAATGTTTTGGGAAATTGTCTGACAATACAAGAATAGATTGTGCCAAACGTGACTATCTATTCAGTTACAAGTTGTAGTCATATTGCATCAGTGTTCTCAAGCTAAATGACTGCATACCTTAGAAAATACCACTTTTTGATTTATACCATGCTTTTCATTTTCCTCTTTGAAAATAACTGAAATGAGTAATGGTGGATTTATACTATTCATTGTGATAATTTTTTCATATTTTTGAAAAGCACAACATCATCCTCTATGAATGTACTGTATGTTGAATGAGTCTGAGAGCTCCTGTTAATGATTGTTTCACTAGCCATTGTTTTTATTTTACATTTTATTATATAAGCTCTGGCTAATCTCTACAGTATTTTAATGAGCACAATATTTTACTCACAAAAGCAGTGGAAACAAACTGTAATTTTATTGAATAGTCAGTACTGTATTGGTAGTACATAATGATTCTCTGAAAACACCATTTTGAAGATAATACAGAGGAATCTCTATGGCACATGCAGTGCCCCTACTAAATAAATTTCTTCACATAAATTAAATTCACAGAATACATTATGAAATTTATTTCATATTATACTTTACTTCTTGCAATGTCTAAACTGAACTGTAAAATATCAGTTTACTAAATAATATGAGCCAAATCATAGCTTATAGAGTGTAGTCATTAGCTTCTAGGAGGGCACAAGCAATTAATAAATACATGGAAATACACAAGAAAACAGAACATTTATACAGATGCCAAGCGGGTAACAGAGATATAGATGCTTTAGATTTGGTAGGGAAAGTGACTTATGTATCTTTTGCTCAAAATGTACCTACTTCTGTGTTCTTAGTTATTGAGTTTCCTGGAGCTCTCCTGACTCTGGTTGACTCTCCTCACCATGAAGACTTCCAGAGAGACCTGGTCGCTAACCTCCACCTCCCAGTCTTCTCGTCAGAGCTCCACTGAGTTCCAGCACCTCTCCTCATGCTGAAGACTGCTAAGGAGACTTGCAGCCCTAGACCTGAACTCTGCATTTCCACTGGACTTTGAATGAGCCTGGCCACCCATCCTTGCCTGAAGACCACCAGGGTAATGTGACTACCAATGCAAGCTACAGGAGTATTGGGAAACACTACTCTGTGCCAATCTACCATTGAGAGAGCCTTGTACAACTTTGGCCTGTACTCATAAACACTTGATCTTTCTTGAGCTTCAGTTTCACCACTGTTTAATGTGGTAAAAACCACACAGAACCACACACAGCAGGAGCTTGTGGCAAGCCAACCCTTCCCTCCACCTCTCCTGAGAGTCTTGTTGATCTACACCTCACCCTTATATATCACGGCAAAAAATGCCAAAATGAAGAAACAAAGGTGATATGTTAGATATTATCTCACCAAAAACAAGTCCAGGAGACAATGCCTGTAGGAATTTGGAAGTCACACACCTGACATTTCTGAAATGATAGCTCTTCAAGTAAAGAAACAAGCACATTAGGCTATGGAGGAAATCGATCAGAAATAATCTGTTGGGTAAAAAAGGAAATGACAAAATAATGAAAGAATTGCTTGATACATCTAAGGAAGACACAAATAAAAAACAAGAAAAAATAGAAAAAGGATGGAAATTATAAATGAACAGTAAAAGTATTAGATGCATGAAGCAGATTCAAACAGATATCTAGGACATTAACAATTCCATTGAAAGTAGGCAAAATCACTTGAATGAAACAAAAGACAGAATTTCAGAACTTGGAGTTACCATTGCAGCTAGTGAACATAAAAGGCAACATCTCTTAAAATAATGAGAAACTAGAAAATAGCAATACATCAGGGGCAAGATGATGCAAAGAAAAATAATGTAGGACTAATATGTGTCAATGAAACAGCTGGAGATAACACAAAAGACATTAAGAAATTGTTTGCAGAAGTAGTAATTGCTGGACTATTTGGATTGTTTAGCTGATTTCAAGCAAATGATAATAACTGAATGACAATAGAATACCCATCCCTGACAGGACTAAACAAAAAAAAAAAAGATACAAAGGAAGAATCGTTCTGTGTTTGTACAAACAGTACAGTTAGAATAAATATGCAGTACTTTTGCATAATTCTATGATAAGAAAGATTTGCACTAATAGTATTTGGACAAGATATCCTGCCTGCATCTGGTACTATGGATAACCACTAGGAAGATAATAATGTAAAAAGTATTAATTATTGAAACTGTACTATAATTCAGCTTTAAAAAAAAGGTAACTATAAAGCTACGTTCTCTTAATTCAATGAATAGAGGCATCTTCTGTAATAGTGTTTGTAAATAGAATATCATGTATGCACCTTGTACAATAAAACACTACAAAAACAATATGCAATGTATTGATTATTGAATCTGTCCCATTAATTTGATTTGAAACTGTCTCATTGCTATTTGTTCTTCAATAAAATAAAAATATAAAATATTTTATATATGCTAAAAAAAAGAAGTAGTAACAAAAATAATTTCCACGCATGGGAAAATAATCTAATATACAGATAACCAGAGAACATAAAACTCCAGCTAGCCATAATCAAAGTAAATCATCATCCAGACACATAATAATCAATATCTCAGGAAGTGAGCAAAAGAACATATTAAAAGCGGTTAGAGATAAGAAACAGATCACCTGTAATGAAAAGTCGATCAGAATCACAGCAGATTTCTCAACACTGTCCACTAGGTCAGGAAGAGCTTGGAGTGAGATAGTTGAAGTCCTCAAAGAAAACAACTTTCAAGCCAAACTGATGTATCCTGCAATACTATCTATCATACTTAATGTAAAGATTAGATACTTCCATGCAAAAGAACAACTAAAAAAATTCATGACAGTCAAACCAACTCTACAAAGAGTACTGGCAGATATTTTAGAAAGAGACAAAGTGATCACAATTTCAATAAGAACAGAAGACAAATAAACACCAAGCAGAGCAAGTCATTAAGCAAAGGGGAAAAGTAGGGATCCAATAATAGTAAAAAAAAAATGACAAAGATAAACTAATACATATCAGTTATAACTATCAATGTAAATGGCCTCAATTCACCATCAATAAAGCAGACTGGCAGAGTAGATAAACAAAATCCAACATTATGTTGATATGGGAAACACATTTCACTCAAAAGGAAATTAGTAGACTGATTGTCAAAGGATGAAAAACAGTACTTTATGACACAGGAACCCCAAAAATTCCAGAGTAGCAATTCTGATTGTTGACAATGTCAGCTTAAAACCAAGTGTGATTAAAACAGACAAAGAAAGTTACTAAATACTCATTAGGGGAAAACTGCAGCAGGGAAAGATAACAAATGTAAATATATATGCACCCAATGTAAGAGGGTCCAACTACAGCACACAAACTTTGAGAGACATGAAAAATCTAATGAGCAAAAAATCGTTGTTCTGGAGGACTTTCACAATCCTTTGACAAAAAATAAGGATCAAAATGTAAAAACAAATGAGCAAAGAAATAATATAACTAAATCCAGGTTCTGAAGAAATGGACTTAGTCGACCTCTACAGAGCATTCCAGCCAACATCACCAGAACACACATTTTTCTCAGCTGCACCTGGGACATTCTGCAAAAGAGATTATGCACCAGCACATAGAACACGTTTGAGCAAGTGTGAAGGAATCCAAATTATTCCAACATATTATCTCACCATAGTTCAATAAAAGCAGAAATTATTGGCAAAGGAAACAAAGAACTCTATAAACATATGGAATGTGTTTATATTGAATAATAGCCTCATGAACAATCAACATGGTATATATGAAAGTAAAGAAGTTAAACAATATTTATAGTCTAAAGAAAATCTAGATACCACTTACAGGAACCTGTGAAATGCAATGGAAACTCTTTTAAGAGGGAAATTTATAGCAATAAATTCTCACATCAGGAAAAGAGAACAAGCAAAAATAAACACATTTATGCTGCACCTCAAACTCCTAAAAAAAGAAGAGCAAGTCATGTCCAAAGCCAAAAAGAATGCAGGAAATTAGAAAAATCAGAACAGAAATAAATGCAGTAGCGATGAAGCAAACAATACAAAAATGTAATGAGTCAGATAGTTGACTCTTTGAAATAATAGAAATATATATATACTCTTAGCCAACCTCTTTTAAAAAAGAAGAAAAAATTCAAATTCATGCAATAAGAAATGAAAAGGTTGAAATCAGTACTGACCTTACAGAAATTCAGAAGGTAATCAGTACTTATTTCCAAAGTCTTTACTCTCACAGAATGGAAAACACAGAAGAAATGGGCAGATTTCTACATATATGTGACCAAGTTGAATCAAGAAGATATAAAAATTCTGCCTAACTCAGTAGCAGACAATGAAATTGAAAATGTAATAAAAAAAATCTACCAAATAGAAAAGCCAAGTTCTGGGTGGATTCACAGCTGAATTCTACAAGGAATCTAGGGAGGACCTAATGCCAACTATTCTCTAACTCTTCAATGAAACTGACAGAGAAGCAATTCTCCCAAACTCATTCCTGAAGGCAAATTTTACTCGGATGTCAAACCTGGAGAAGGACCCAACAAAGAAAGAGAACTACAGGCCAGTCTCCCTAAAGAATATAGATGGCAAAATCCTCAATAAAACACTGGGAAAACAGTATGTATCACATCATCAGGAAGATTCTACATCATAACCAAGTGTGATTTATCCTAGGAATGCAGGGATGGTTTAATATATGCAAAACCATACATGTAATACACCACCTCAGAGCCAAGGGCAAAAAAAAAAAAAAAAACAAAATCACATAGTCATCTCAATAGAAACAGAAAAAGCTTTTAACAAATTCCAACATGTATTCATGATAAAAAATGCTACAGGAAATTGGAATAGATGGTCTTTACCTCAATACAATAAAAGCCACCTTCGGCAAACCACAGCCAACATTATATTTAATGGAAAACATTTGAAGCCTTAACTTTAAAATCAGAAATAAGAAAAGGATATCATTGTGACCACTTCTAGCCAGAGCACTTAGACAAGAGAAAGAAATAAAAGAAATTATGATTGGAAAGGAAGAAGTGAAATGATCATTATTAGCAGATCATGTGATACTGTACATAGAACACACCAAAAAAACCACTAAGGGACTTATATACTTGATAAGCAAATTCAGTAGTGTAGCAGGATACAAAACAGCACTCAAAAATCAATAGCATTTATATAACCAAACAACGAATGCACTAAGAGAGGAATTGTAGAAGCTAACCAATAACAAATGCTAGGGAATCTGTGAGTAGAAGGAACCCTACTCCACTATTGGTGGGAGTGCAGGCTGTACAACCATTATGGAAATCAGTATGGAGATTCCTCCAAAACCTAGGATTCTAGGTCCATTCAAGGCAGCAATATTCCTCCTAGGTATTTTTTTCAATAGAGCTAAATCATCATACTAAAATGTTATAAGGTCACCCTTTCTGTAGCAGTGCAATGCAACATAGCTAAATGTGGGAAACAACACATATGTCCATCACATGAGGAATGAATAAAAATATTATGGTAGTTTTACACAATGGAGTATTATTCAGATATTAAAAAGCCAAATTCAAAACTTTTGCATAAATGGCTGCAGCTTGAGACTACACTGTTAAGTGAAATAAATCAGAGCCACATGGGCAAACACATACTATTTTGTAAGGGTGAGAACCTGAAAGAGTAACTAAAACATAAAAGGCACAAAAGACACTGTGAAAAGGAAAGACATTGTTTATTGGGATGAAGAAAAGCACAAATGAAAAATGGGAAAAAGACATATTTAGCTATATATGCAGAATAGTTTTGATAATTGTACTGTTGATTTCTGCTGGTCATTTGAAAGAAGCAACTAATGCTTAAACCTTTGCTTTTTATTTGTATTTTTTTTCTTTTGATTAACTTATACCTTCTTTGTTATTGCTTGTTTCTCTTTAATCAACTCTTTACACATTTATAATTGATAATCTGAACAGCTAATTTGAAGATGTAATCATGTAATATAGTAACCATTGTTGAGTTCCTATTATTTGTTTAGTGAAATCTCACATCATTTCTAATGCTGCTTTTTTCCACTATCACTATTTTCCATTCCTTAAAAATAATAATTAAAATAAAATTGTTATTGGAATTTACCGATTAGATGTATCATTTCACTGGAATTATATGAATATAATATTAGGTAAATGATGGGAAATATTATTTATACATGTAAAATGTAGGCTATAACACAATGTAAATATTTAAAAAATGATACACAAATCATAACAGCTTTGTTATATGCAAAACATATGTAGTTCTTATTAATATCTGCAAAATAGGTTTTCTTTGAAATCCAAATAATTGTTTGTTTAATGTGGGTGGCTGCATTACCTATTACTCTTTCCTGTTGAAATTTGAGTTAATTTCATCTAAAAAATGACAATCTTGTAGTATCTTACTATAATTAATTATTATTTACTTACTTTTAGCTGCTTAACTAAATAAATGATGAAGAAATGAATCAAATGCCCACCGGAAATGAATTATAGATTAAGAACATATTATAGTGATATGAATACAGGCACACTCTGAAGTATCAATTCAAAGAAAATAAGATACTTTATTTAATAGTATTTTATAAAAACTATCAATCATTGTGTTAGAGATTTCCCAAACTTTAAAAGTTAATTTATGGTTTATAAAGTTAAACCAGTGTTATGTATTTATTCTCAAGTAGTAAACAATAATACTCCTAATAATAGTAATATTATTGACAAAAAACTATCAGTGAATATAGAAAAATTTCAGATTATTTTACAAATGAAAATGGTAGCGAAATTAAGAATTAGGATGAATTGTACAAACAGGTTTGTATCAGATAGTGTAAGTTAAAAATCTTGTTTTGTCATTTGCTAGTTATTTGAACTTGAGAAATTCATTTAACCTACAATTTTTTTTTTCTTAGAAACCAGAGATTGAACTCAGTCAGGCCCTTGCACTTGCCAGAGAAACACTTATCCCATTGAGCCATCCCCCTGGCCCCCAAACCTACATTTTTGTTTGTAAGTGAGCATAATTACGTCAGGATCCATGATACTATAAATGAGTATATTTCAAATATGTTCTATTTATCACACATAATTAACTTCAGAAATGTAATTCACAGGTTTTAGTTTTATCTGGTATTATGTTTTTAAAATACTTCTTACATTTTATTTATATCTGTTGAATTTATATGCCAGCCATTTAAAATAGTTTTCTTTTTGCCTGTATTCTGATTATGAATTATCCTTTTTATTTTTTAGAAATATTTATTTTCTAAATGTATAAATTTATTCTCATAGAATGTAATATTTTTCATGCTTTGTCTTAATTACTATGCTGTGATTGTTTGAAAATCTTTCCTAAGAATAACGTAATGTCCATATGTAACTAGACAAAAATACTTTGTTGTTGGCTTAGGTTAGAAGTAGAGAAGTTAGTCATGTGGGAACAAATAAAAATGTATTTTTCTTTTCTACTAGCAAATTTTGAGAGCTATTAATTTCTAAATATCTGAAACTGTCCTATTAAAATGTATATTTTGCATATAAATTCATATAACATATGCTCATAAAATATCACATCAAAATTAATGGCCAAGATTTTCTCATAGCCCTCTAAACCTAGAAACTACACAACAGCAAGGATTTTGAGAAATTTTATGGCTATGAAATTAACCTAACTGTTATAACACAGCCTTAGTATATTGTAGCACCTTCATGAAGTTGTCATTGTTCCTAAACTCTATGTGGAATTCCAATGTAACAAACAGTATCTAGCTCTTACAATAGCAGTATCTTTTGCCAGTAGGAATGGGAGCAAGAAATGGAGGAGAGCAAAGGGATGGAAGGGAAGAGGACCTAAAATAATTACAATGGATTAATACATGTATCCACTGCAGAGGAAGTACGTAATCATCATGCACTCCAAACACGTACTAATAAAAATTAAATCTATTTAGGTTTTAATTTTTTTCCTGTTTATGTATGTATGTATGTATGAATGCATGTATGTACGCTTTTGATACATGGTCTCACTATGCATTTCACATTTATACTGATCCTTGCCTCAGCCCGCCCAGTACTGGGATTACAGGCATATACTATCATATCTGGTTTCAGGGCTGGCATGGTGCTCCTAAGGTTGGGGAGCTGGTACAGCATAAAGTGTATGGGATTGAATTTGGGTCCTTGCACTTGCCAGGCAGGCACTTAGAATGTGGAGATATCTCCCCAGTCCCAGAATTCAATTTAAAAATAGTAGAAATTATACATTTAAAAATATACTTAATACAGGATCTAAAGGGTCTCACTACACAGATGGGACTCACAGTGATCCTTCCTGTTTTTCAACCTCCCCAGCACTGGGATTACAGACATGAACCACAATGCACACTCATTTGCTATCTCAGCCCTTCCTGTGAAAACACTAGCCCTAGCAGACCGGGATCCACACTCAGCCGCTGTGTCTGCCTAAACAGGCACTTTAATCCACTGAGCTATCAGGTAGGCCCTTGATATCATATTTTTTAAATGATGCAGTCATAATCAACTATAGTAAAGTATATGTTTTGAAGGTTAAACAGGTTATTTTTCCATTTGTTATTTTTATACAAAAGAAAAGCAACTATATATTCTACTATTTTCCTCTTAGAATGCAAAAAGAAGTGGAAATAAAGCTACACAAATGTATAGTTTCAACCAGAAGACAGAGACTTCTAAACATCAAAATAATGGAGTAAAAAAAATTAAATCTCAGTGAAATACTTCCTGTACTGAGTCTTATTGCTTTTATGATTGCCAGAGACAGTCTACGACAATCTTTAAGAAGAAAAACAAACTTAGGATTCTAGTCATTCAATACTAAATATAAGAGGCTGGGAATTATCAATGACTTGAAGCTCAGCTTAGCTAACATTTTCTTCTTTGAGAAGTGGCAACAGGTGGAGACACTGCTATAATTTCTTTGATGTATTTGGTGGTTACAGGGTCTCACTCCGCAGCCCTGACTCACAGTGGTGCTCCTATATTTAGCCTCCTCAGCGCTGGACATAGTGTAGTGTGTGCCACTGCACTTGGTCTCAGTGGTCAGCTGAGCGCACCCAGGGGCTGGGCCAGCATGGCACATGGTGTTGGGGACGCAACCCCAGTCCCTGTGCTTGCTTAAGCAGGCCTGAGCAGCTTAGCTATCTCACTGGCCCCATGTTATAATTTTTTTAAATGTAAATTTAGCTTTAACTGATACCAAAATCTTAAAAAGTTTACATATCTTAAGGAATTATAGAATATTTTATACATATCTACATTGTGTAACATTTAAATTAGACAAAACATAGCCAACCTTGAAACATTTTCCATTTCCATAACAATGGTGTTGTTGAAATTTTGGTCATGAATTGTTGATTGGTTATGCATTTTGCTTTGGAAAATGTCTCTTTTGATCTATTTCTCATTTATATATACATGTCTTCTTTGTATATTTGCTTTTTCCTTTTGCTTTGGAGTTCCTCTTATGCTTTGCACATCACATCGTTGGCAGAAATTCAATTTGAAAATATCTTCTCACATACTGCAGATTGTGTCTTGTTTTTTGGTTTTTGTTTTATAGCAGGAATTTGTGTTTGAAAGGCAAGCTCTATGCCTCTGAGCTACATCCCCAGTGCAGATTACATGCTGATTGTTGCTGTAGTTCAGGAGATGTGTTTCCCTTTAAAAATGTCTGTTAATCTAATATTTTAATTTTATTGCATAAGTGTTACGCATTTGTAAAAAGAAAATCTTTCCTTTATTCCAGTGTTTAGAATCATTTCTTCCATTTTCTTCAAGTAATTCATAGATTCAGATATCAGATCTAATTTTTAATACACTTATATAATTTTATAACTGGTAAAAGACAGGGGTCTAGTTTTATTCATCTGCATGTAGATAATCATATAATTATATGAATTGATAGTTAATAATAAATAATAGTGAGAATTCATGGTTTTTCCACTATTAATTCTATTACTTATTGAAAAGAATTTCTTTCTCTAATACGTATTCTTCATGACTTTGTCAAAAATTAGTTGGCTGTAGATGTGAGGATTTAATTTTAGAATCTTTATTTTGTTTCATTGGTGGAGACTGTGTCAGTTGCCATCTTGGTAGCTATTGTGGTATAATGGGTACAAGATAGAGACACTGATAAAAATTGTACACAGTACACAGAGCAGATCCTGAAGACCAAGAATTCTAAGACTCAGATTATCAATAAGGCAACTTCTGTTGTGCAACTCTGCAAAGAAAGCAATTGAGTGTGATCACAGGTCACAGTGGGCTGGTGAGATAGCGCAGTGCACTCAGTGGCTGCTCAGCTAAGAACAGGGACTGGGGCTTGATCTCTGGCACCCCGCTCCCTGCCAGCCCTGCACCTGAACATGCTGAGCAGGCCAAGACCAGGTGTGGTGGTGCCGCCTGTAATCCCAGAACTGGACAGGCTGAAAACAGGGGGATCACTGCAAGTCCAAGCTGCATAGTGAGACCTTGTACCAAACAACATTAAAAAAGGAAAGGGGAAAAAAACTTCACAGTGTTTGAAAGACTTTGGTACTAGTGAAAATATGTTTGACTGTTCATACACATGAAAACATACACTCATATCCATATTTATCATTTCTTTATGGTGAAAATAATTAAGAGATTTTTCCATGAACAAATAAAACAGAAAACTGAAAATAAAGTGGTATGGAAAAGATAACAAACACAGATATATATACACAGAAGAATGTAAGTGTACATATGACACAGACTAATGGGTAGAGGGCAGGCATGGGAGTCAGATGAAAAATGAATTTCCTGAGTTCTGTAATAAAATGTAGCATTTCAAATCTCTCTCACAAAGAAAGATATAGCAATAGTTTTAATGAAAGACCTCAGTCAAAATTAATAAAAAATGCTGATTGAAATTGAAGCATTTCTACAGATAGGGCCAAAATATAGGAACAAGAAAAAAGTAGACAAAGTGAAATGCACATTTTATAAAATATATATTTCAAGTTCCATACATTATATGTGAAAAGTATCTATTTATGCTAAATATATAATATGCCAAGAAAAGCTTATTTCTTTCCATAGCCACTAAGTAAATCACCTATCTTTACAATACAACAGCTGAAAATACAAACCTTCAGGGGAAAGAGGCATTAGGGCTAGGAAAAGTCATAAAGGAAGGCCAATGCATGAGAAGAAAACTGAGCATGTGGCCAAGGATTGTATCACATGGCAAAAAATAGATGTGGTAGTTAAGACTTCGCTTCTGTCATTAAAACCTTTCATTAAGAAAAATCTTTTCTCGTATTTACTCTCACTTTCCTTCTTCATTTTCCCATAATAACCTCTAGTCCATGGTTACCCTGTGAACTAAAAGTAGCTCGCACTGTAGTGCATAACACAACCCTGTTTGTGACATCCAAACTGTGCCATAATTTTTGTTCTTCTAATTGCTTGGGAGAAAAAGACTGAAAAAGTTCTTGAAGCAGTCATCGATCTTACCTATATGACATGAGAACGTAATCATCTCAATACCACGGAAGTAGAGTACTTGACACATTTAAGAATATTGGAGCAAAGGAAAGGAAGGCAGAAAATATTAACATTGAAGTCTAGCACTAGCACAACAAAGAAACATCGCAGTCTTTCAGATAGAGATATTTTAGGGGGGTAGATAAACAGGGAAGTATCTCTTATCATGAAGCTACATCTCCACCACAAGAGGGATCTTGATGTCACTAGAAGGAATTTGTGAAGTCACACCATCTCACTATATGTTAACTTTCTAGAGCCAAGCACAGCATTCAATAGTAGCTTATAATGACAAATATTTTCATCTTGCATGTGTCCAGGTGACTTTGTAATTCTTTTTTTTTTTTTTTTTTTTTTTTTTTTTTTGTATTTTAGGAAAGGGTATAAAGGGTATTCAGGGTCCCAAGAGCTGGGATTACAGGTGCAAGCCACCATGACCAATATCAATTGCTGTCTCAGGGCACCCCAGGGTTGGGGATAGAACTCTAGGTCCCTGTGTCTGCCAAAGTAGGCACTATAACCCATTGAGTTATTTGGCCTGCCCAACTTGGCAATTCTTTAAGGGAGAGTGTCATCACTGTTCCAGGACATTTTTATATTAAATTCATTCAAATTACTAGTAAATAATGTTTCTAAAGTGGTTGATTTTGAGGTGAATGCTCTGCTTTTGAAGTGATAAAGTTTATTATTGGTGCCTTGAGCATTTCTTCAATATTGTGTAAAATAAAAAGGATATCATTTCACAGAGTTATCTTTAAAAATTTCAGCTTTTATTCACTGCTATGGTTTGCATCTAGTTGTCCCCCCAAAGCGTCATGCAATCATGGGGCAGGGACTTCTAGAGTTTGAGATTAACTCCTAATCCACTGGGTTTTAGTACTGCTGGGATTATGGATGTGAGTATTACACCCGGCCTAGGGGCGGATAGCCTGAATGTAACATAAGAGAGCCAGAGAGACAGACTTTCTCTCTGTTGCCATTGTTGCTGTTCTGCTGCCATGAACTGCTGCGCTCTGTCATGTGCCAGTTTGCCTTGGAATCAGCTGAGCATGGATTGAAACCTCCAGTAAATTGTGAGCTAAATAAACTTTTCCATTATGAGTATTGGATATTTTTTCCAGCAGTGAGAGAAGAGTAACTGAGACATGTACACATATTAATGCCAAGGAAATATTGTTGCATTTATATGTCCTTATGATCAGCTAATTTTTACTCAAATGTAGGTAGAATATTTATGGACATATACATATCATCTTCTTTAAGAGTAGTTGCGTGTAGTTTAGCACAAAAATTGCTGGTGAAACAAGGGAGTATGTTTTTCTTCTTATGCTTAAACAAGGAAGTAAAACTTTTAATATCAGCGAAAAACATCAATGTTTAAAGTACACACTTTTTTTTTTTTTTTTTTTTTGGTCTTTTTGAGACAGGGTCTCACTATGCAGTTCAGGCTGGCCTTAAGCTCACTTTGTAGCTCAGGCTGGTCTTGAACTCGCAACAATCCTCCTGCCTCAGTCTCCCGAGTGCTGGGATTATAGGCACACGCCACCACGCCCGGCCACACTAAGATTTGTTTGAAATAACAGTTTCACACATTGATTATACACTTTTCTCTTTGAATATGACACAGTGAAAATCTGAAAGATTTTATTGTTCCTACCCTTAAAAATGTTTATTTCACCCTTTCTTTAATGAAACTCAGAACTTCAGAATTAGACATGTTATAATAGAACCACTATCTGGTAAGCAGTTTTAGCCACTGACAAATTTAAAGCATATTTTCCTATTGCCTCTCATAGCCTTTATAGCTGATAAAAAAAAGGAAGTAAAAGAGGATCCAAGGCTGTCCAAAGCAAAATTACTAAAGTTGCAGAAGACACAGTGTATTTTGGGTATAGCATATTTTCCTTTTAGTGCTGAAATTGTGTGCTTAAAATGATAGCAAGATTGGAAGAAAATGTCCAGTAGTTGAAAATGTATTGGGACTGAAGTAGACTTCAGCAATTCTGAAGAAAGAGAAATTGAGTTACAGATGGCATATATTGAAATACATTAGGCTTTGAGAAATGGAGCTTACTTAGGATTTGTAAAGGAAAATTGAAAACCATAAAATCTATTGAAAGGATAGCATTCTATTATGTCTGGAGAGAATGTTTAAAATTACTGTGAATGTGTCCCTGAGTTTGATGAATAATACATACCTCAGGAATTTAATATTTTTTATAAAAGAGAAGATAACAATAAAGAAACACAACCATGTACTTGGAAGATATTAATTTACCTTCTCTTTTAATATGAATATTTTTTAATTAATGTTTAAAAGGTAAATGCCAAGAACACTTCCTTTGATATATATTTCTCATGTGTATAGCAAAATCTGTACCTTTATGTACATTTAATAAATAAATGTGACTAATGAATTAAGATAAAGAAATCTTAAGCATATCTACTAAGACTGGAATTATTTTTATATTCATTAATTCATATATTCACTCCTTCTTTCATTCATATTTATTTAGCTTCTAACTATGTTGGTATTTGGCTTACAACTAAAAATTAAGTAAATAACTGTCCCATCTGGAAAGATGAGGAGGAAAAAGTAGACACATGGCACGGTGAGATAGAAAATAAACATTACAGCTAAGAATCTAGAAAAATAAACTTTGTTGCAAATGTAAAACTTATCAGAGGCAATAATCACATTAGTTTTTAATTCAGCATTAACTTTGGTTATTTTTCTCTAAAATGGAAGATTGATAGTTACTCTGGTAACATAAGTTTCTCATTGTCCATGAAGTTAAGCCATAAATATAAATAAAGGGAACAGACTCTCCCTTACTACAGAAAAAAAGAAACAGACACAAAAACCCTTCATATGCACTAGTAAAGCAATGACAATAAATGTGGTTTAAGATTGAGTATGCATTCTCTTTCAACCATGCCGAAATAAATTGTATGAACATAGACCTTTATCACAAGCATTAAAAGAGAGGCAAATATATTTACAACAAGAGAAAAACAGGGTTATTAAACTTTATGCAGAAAGAAAAGATTGCCAATTGATGCATAATTTGAAAGTATTTGTAGGAAAATACTGAAGCATCAATATAAACTATTGCCATATTAGGCACTAACCAAGACAGAATGTAAGTCGTGCTTTCTATGAATTATTCTTACAGAATACTGCAATGGAGATTTCACCTTACTGTTAAATGTCTTTAAAGGGTAAAAGAGTCATATGAGTACAGGAAATTGACAGAAGTATGGTTACATTTGTTAAATAACTCTGACATTTCAAAAATGAAAAATAGCTTTCCAAGATTTTAATTCAGTGAAAGGAAAAAGTTCGTCTTGATCTCAAAAATAGCACTTTTACCATTTCTAATTTTCATGAAATAAAGTAATTTATAAACACAATTTGTCACCTACAAAGCTTCCATCACTGGTGATAATTTCTAATAGTTTGTAAAATTCTGTAGCAAATTCTATATATTCAATGATCCACGGAGTTAATCAAAAAGAAAAGGAGTGGCTGATTATATGGTTTCATTTGTAATGGTTTTCAACTATATTTTTCTAATCTTTTCCGTGTATTCATGATATTTTATTTGCTTTATGTTACACAAAATCTGCAATTCACATGCTATTTCATTTCTGTTGCTTCTATTTCTCATGATTGTTTTTGAGGAAATAATGAAAAGAAAAAGCTTATAAAAATCTTGCAGTTTTATTTGGATGAAAAGAAAATAAATTTACCCAAAACATAATCCTATATATATATATATATAATATATAATCTGAGTAATAAATTTATATTTATTATTGCATGTTACCCTGTTTCTGTCATTGTTTCTGATTTTTGTTCTTATGTTTGCCATTCACTTTTCAAAAATGAAATAATAAATTTAATAAAATAAGTAAATAATTTCCTGTCATCTTGGTCTTTTAAATGTGTAGTGTTT
>PVKA01042950.1:0-17079 GCA_004027165.1 Ctenomys sociabilis | reverse complement strand
CCTGAGTTTGATCCCTGGTACCACAAAAAAAAAAGGGGGGGGGGGGGTGGGGAGATGGCTCAGTAGAATAAGCGCTTCCCTGGCAAGTGCAAGAACCTGAGTTCAATCCCTGGTTCCGCCATTAAAAAAAAAAAAAAAGACAAAGGACAGAAAGAGCCACTGCTTGTCACTCACTTGCTGCCTTCTGCCTGCCATGAACTGTTTCTGCTCTGTGATGCCCTCTGCCATACCACCCTAGCTTGGAGCCAGTCAACTAGAAACAGAAACTGCTACAAATTGTAAGCCGGATACACCTCCTTTAACTTTAGGTGTCAGGTATTTTGCCTCAGCAACTAAAAAAGTAAACAATGAGGTGTAGGGGCAGGGTGTAATACTCTTAACAGACTATCAAACCAGATGTAAAGGCTGGTGCTTGTATTTCTAGGTAGCCCTATGTCTGCATTATTAGGCAAGAATAATATATGATTCTTCAATTAGTTTGTATTACATTTAACTGGATTGAAATAAAAAGAGAAAAAAATTATTCCTACAAGTTTATGACAATCATAGTCTAAAGTTTCTGGCATGTTTACATTGCAAATATAAGCAACACAGGAAAATCCTCCAGATATAAAGATTCCTCTATCATACAAGTACACTCAAAATGACTGTTTCATTATTGTCCTCCAAGGATTTTTAGATTGCTTGCAAAACTGAAGAGAAGTGAGGAGTGACTATATTCTTCCTTCATTCTCACAGGACACAGTATTAAAGATACTAAGGTCTTGAAAACTATCAAAATTAAAAAAAAAAAAAAAAGAAAAGAAAATCAACCCAGGCCAGGGAGATGGCTCAGTAGAATAAGCACTTTCCTGGCAAGCACAAGGGCCTGAGTTCAATCCCTAGTTCTGCCAAAAAATTTTTAAAAATTTTGTTTGTTGTTTGGGGCTGGGGAGATAGCTCAGTAAAATAAGTGCTTGCCTAGCAAGCACAAAGTCTTGAGTTCAGTCCCCAGTACCACACACACAAAAAAAGAAAAAACTCTAAACTAAAAAAAAAATCACCACTTCCTTTTCTTTTTGTCTTTTTTGAGACAGGGTCTCACTGTGCAGTTCAGGCTAGCCTTAAGCTCACTTCGTAGCTCAGGCTGGTCTCGAACTCACAACAGTCCTCCTGCTCAGCCTCCCGAGTGCTGGGATACCACTTCTTTTTCTATATAAATTAATGCTGTGTATTCAGCCTAGGCCTTTGCATTAAACTACATACCCAGGGATCCTCACCCTCACCTATCCATCTTTTGGAGACAAGGTCTTGCTAAGTCATTAAGTTGGCTGGGCGAGGCTCAAACTTCTGATCTTCCTGTTTCATCCTTCCACAGTGCTTCAATTACAGTGTGAGTCATCACACTGAATGTAGGCACTTGGTCTAGGGATGTGGCTTAGTGATAGAGCTCTTGCCTTGCATGCACGAGGCCTTGGATTCAATCCCTAGCACCACCAACAAATAAATAATAAATATAAGCACTTATAGCTATAAACTTCTCTCTTAGAACTGCCTTCATTGTATCTCACAGATTTTACTATGTTGTATTTCCATTGTCATTTGATACTAGGAAGTTTTAATTTGTGTGCTGGATGATAACTCAACAACAAAAAACCTACAGGCCAATATCCTTGGCAAGAATAAACACAAAATCCCTCAATGAGATTTTTGCAAAAAGAATTCAACAACAGTTTAAGTGTAATACACCACAAAAACAGCATCAGGATAAAAATCACATAATCATCTCAATAGACACAGAAAAGTCCTTTGACAAAATTCAACACCCCATGGTGACAAAAAACCTGAAGAAACTACATATAGAAAGGTATCCATATGCATAAGATTGAAACTAGATCTCTTAACCTATATAAAATAAATTCAATGTGGTTCAAAAAACTAGGTGTAAGATCTAAAACTGCTGCGGCTGTGGCTCAGTGGGAGAGTTCTTCACTTTCCATAAATAAGGCCTTGGGTTTGATCCTCAGAAGCACATGCACACACACACACTCAAAAGCTGGGCATGGTGGCACATGCCTGTAATCCTAGCACTTAGGAGGCTGAAGCAAGAGGATCACTGCAAGTTTGAGGTCAGCTTAGGCTACAAAGTGAATTCAAGGCCAGCTAGGACTACACAGTGAGATCCTGTATAAAAAAAAAGTAAGAAAATTTGGGAAAACCTAGGAAAAAAAATACGTAGACAAAACAACTGAAGCCATCTCACAGGCAAAAGCTTCATGGATAGGGCGTTAATACCATAGGTGATAAGAGCAAAAGTCAATAAATGCGATTATATCAAATTTAAAAAGCTTCTATGCAGCTAAAGAATCAAAAAAGTGAAGAGGAAGCCCACAGAGAATCTTTGCTGATTACTCTTCTAGATGATCAGTATCTAGAACAAAGAACTCAGAAAATGAGAAAAAAAAAGAACCAGAGTCCAATAACTAAACAAATAAATTGGAGATATTTTTCAAAAGAGTTACAAATGGCCAATAAGTATTATGATGAAATGTTCAACATCTTTTGTCATCAAGGAAATGTAGGTCAAAAACTACAAAAAGTTCTGGCTATGGTGGTGCATACCTGTAATTCTAGCACCTAGGAGTCTGAGGCAGGAGGATGGACATGAGTTCAAAGCCAGTCTGATGTACATACTCAGACTGTCTCAAAAAAAAATATATATATAGCTCAGCAGATTAAAGTGCCTACAAGTAGGTGCAGGGGCAGGGTGCCCATGGGACACACTGAGACAGCAACTGAGATGGGCATGGTGATGCACACCTGTAACCCCAGCTCTTGGGAGGCTTGTAAACAGGTGGATCACTATGAGTCCGATCTACTAGTGAGACCCAGACACCGTGTAGACCCTTCCCTAAAATACAAGAACAAAACAAAACCTACACTAAGATTCCATTTACTCCAGTCAAAATGACTACCGTTAAGAATACAAAAAACGGCCAGGAGTGATGATTTACATCTATATGCCCAGCACTTAAGAAACTAAAGCAGGATTCCTGCAAGCTCCATAATAAGTTTACACCCAGCCTTACCTACAAAGTGAGACCTTGTATATAACAAACAAAAAAAAAACAAGAACCAAGAAATGCTGGTGAGAATGGGGGAAAAAGAAATTTATCTTCCTCACTGTTAGTAGGAATATAAATTAGTACAGCCACAATGGGTCAATGTGAAGCTTCTTCAAAGAACTAAATATCGAACTACCAGGCCAGCCAGATAGTTCAGTGGATTAATGCACCTGCTTAGGCAGATGCAGGGGTTTGATCCCTGGCATGCCATGGCTGTAATCCCAGCACTTGGGAGGCTGAAAACGAGGATCACTAAAAGTCTGATCTATGCAGTGAGATTCTGCAGACCCTGTACTAAATACATTAAAAAGAAAAATCGAACTTCCATTTGCTCCAGCTATACTACTCCTTCATGTATTCTCCAAAGAATTAGTCAGCATATTAGAGATACCTGCACACTCATATTTATTGTAGTACAATTCACAGAAGCTATGGAAACAGCCTAGGTGTCTATTAACAGATGAATGCATAAAGAAAATGTTGTACATACACAATGGAATACCCAGTCGTAAAGAACAAAAGTAAGTCATTTGCAGGAAAATGAATCCAACTGGAGACCATCCGGTTATATAAAATGCCTGCAAATGTCACACATTTTCTCTCACATGGAAAAAAAACAAAAAATAGGTAAAGGTGTTCAAGATGAAAGTAGATGGGAGCTGGGAATGGTGATGCACACCTGTAATGGATCCCAGCAGTGAGGAGGCTCAGGCAGGAGAATCATGGTGATTCCCATACTTGAAATGGAGACATGTGGTCAGACTCAAATGAAACTAATCACAAACTCCCATCATTCCAGGTCTCCTCTATCAGCAGAAGTCACCTGCCCTAGTCTCTACCTTCCTCATGTTGAAAGTCCTCTGATAACCCAACCTGAGACAGTTCCTTGAAAGGGGATACCCACTCTTCTCAAGACCATCACAAACATTCTCTGTTGCCACTAGTCTCATAGGGTTAAATTTTAGCTTGTTGTAGGTACTCAAGAGAACTATAAAAACTAACATGTAACATGTATACCTAGGTAATGTGTGGGTGTGACAAGGATAAAATATTAGGAGGAGCCAAATTCATTGATATGAGTATAGTTCCAGAAAATTCTAGATTTAATGTGTACGGAGCTTCTCGAAAGCATCAATGGATAAAACAGTACACACAGCTAGGTTTGGAGCAAATCTATGCCTTATTCTGCAGGGAACAATTCTCCTGAGAAGCAGTTTCTAGTTCACTACTGGAGTGGCATTATGGTTCAAGTCTAGATGGAGCAGGCTTCTAGAGTTCATGTTAATCCAATGCTGGGATTATGGGTGGGAGTGCTACACCAGCCCTGGGGTGGAATGCAAATATAAGGAAGGGAAAAAGACTTGCAATCTTAGTCTCAGTGGGTCCTGGGGGTAGGACTGCCACAGCAGGCCGGGATTCGACTCCTGCCCCTGTGCCTGCCTAAGCAGGCGCTTTAATCCACTGAGCTATCTGGCCAGCCCTCATCATATCATAGAATCAACTGGATAATTATGAACATGGCCTAAAAGATACTGGATATGAAAATTTATTCAATGTAAAGATGAAACTAGATGACTAAAGAAATGGAGTGCAGAACGGTACGTAGAGTACAATTTCATTTGTATTTTTTTAAATAATCTATAAGGCTGATGAGCTATCTCAGCAGTCTAAAGTGTCTGCTTAGGCAAGCTTAGGCAGGCGCAGGGAACCTGCAGGGGACCTTGGTTCAATCTCAGCACCACATGCTGCACAAATCCCAGGGTGGGCTGAGCTGGTCAAAACAAACACCTGTATATATGTTTATAAAGAAATACTATGTTCATAGAAAGTTGACTGTAGCCAGCCTAGCAACATGCCTCAGGAAACCAAAGTAAGAGTAATGATTGAGCCCAGGAGTTTGGGGCCGGCCTTTGCAAAATAGTGATACCCACCTCCAAAAAATAAAAGGGGTGGTGAAAGGAATCTAGGGACATAGCTCAATGTCCAGCATGAATGAGAATGTGGGCTTAATCTCCAACAGCACAAAACAAATGAAAATAAAGGATATGATCTCCAAGTGGTTTGAATGCAACTATGTATACTTTCTAATTCTCTGTAACATGATTCCTTGAAAATATTTTAAAGAATAATTGTCTGGGCTGGCCAGATAACTCAGGAGACTAAACTGCCTGCTTAGGGCAGAGCACAGTGGCCAAGTTCAATCCCCATGTGCCATACCAACCCTGCCTCCGGAACGCTAAGAACAACTGAGACAGTGTGTGGTGGCACGCCTATAATCCCAGCGTTTGGGAGGCTGAAAACAGGAGAATCACTTGAGTCTTATCTATGCAGTGAAACCCTGTACTAAAATTAAATAAGAAAGAATAATTTTCCAATTTTTTTTTAATATCAAGCTAGACACAATTTTTAACAGAACCTTTTTTCAAACAAAAAGCTTTATGATAGCACAGATTCACTGAAACAAATCTCTGAAAAAATATCTTCTATAGCCACTTTACTAAGAAAATTAAGCTAAACCAAAAAGATCTAAAATAGGGACTAGATAATTTAAGACTGACTGGTTTAGGAACTGGTAGTCATTTTCAATAAAGGACCAGTATGTTAGACTTTGAAGGCCACATGATTTCTGTGAAAACTACTCACTTCTGCTGACAGACCAAAATAACAGACATGTATAATATGTAATAGGCCCAAAAATGTCCCAATAAAACTTAATTGAAAAAAAAATCAGCTCGTGGATCATAAATTTACCCACCTGTGGTATATACCATTAAAAAGTACAACTAGCGTGGCACATGCCTATAATTTCAACACTTGGGAAGCTGAAGCAGGAGGATCACTGACTTCAAGGTAAGCCTGGCTTAAAGGCTTAAGTCATGGCTAGCTTCAACTACATGGCAAGACTCAAAAAGAAAGAAATTCCAACTAATCTAAAAAGATCTAATTATAGGGCTGGCTCCACAAACCCACCACAAGCTGTGCCAGCCCCCCATCTTGAGATGCTGATTATTGAGACTGGGCATGGAGGCACAGGTCTGTAATCCCAGCACTTAGGAGGGTGAAAACAGGATTACAAGTCTGATCTACATAGTGAGACCCTACAGACCCTGCACTAAATACATACATACATAAATAAATAAATAAATAAATAAATAAATAAAACACCTAATTATATTTCTTTTTTAAAATGTGGTATTGCCGGGCGTGGTGGCGCATGCTTGTAATCCCAGCACTCGGGAGGCTGAGGCAGGAGGATTGTTGTGAGTTCGAGACCAGCCTGAGCTACAAAGTGAGCTTAAAGCCAGCCTGAACTGCATAGCGAGACCCTGTCTCAAAAAGACAAAAAAAAAAAAAAAAAAATGTGGTATTAACTAATGAATAATTAATATGACTCAAAGATCAAGTCTTCTACCACTTTCCTATCAAATTGTGAACTTGTCTCTATGAAAGAATCACTTCCAGAGGGCTGGCCAGATAGCTTAGGGGACTAAAGTGCTTGCTTAGGCAGAGCACAGCAGAGTTTGGTCCCCAGCATGCCAGGCTGGTGCCAGCCCCAACCCCTAGAGCACCCTGAGACAGCAGTTGAGACTGGGTATGATGGTACATGCCTGTAATCCCAGCACTTGGGAGGCTGAAAATAGGAGAATCACCACCAGCCCGATCTCCATAGTCAGACCCTATAGACCCTGCCCTAAATACAAAAGAAATAAAAAAGAACCACTTAAGCCGGGCATGGTGGTGCATGCCTGTAATCCCAGCACTCGGGAGGCTGAGGCAGGAGGATTGTTGTGAGTTCGAGACCAGCCTGAGCTACAAAATGAGCTTAAGGCCAGCCTGAACTGCATAGTGAGACCCTGTCTCAAAAAGACAAAAAAAAAAAAAAAAAAAAAAGAACCACTTAAGTTTATGTACACTTCTTTTAGCATGATCATTAAGAGCTAACAGCTTATAGCATTAAATAATAAAAAGCATGTGATACACAATCAGAAAGTCTAAGTTCAAACTTTGAATAGTTGTATAACTATAAAGTTCATTTTTCATTCACAGAAGGATTATGCAGAAACCCAAGTACAGTTTCTAAAAGCATTTTTATAACTGTAAAATGTCAGTGCCAGGGAGATAGCTCAGTGGTTTAAGCACCTGCCTGGCAAGTGCAGGGACCCAGGTTCAATCCCCAGTACCACATGTTGCACTAGCTCATCCCCAGGCATGCTGAGCTGGCCACTAAAAGAAACTGGGCATGGTGGTGCATGCCTATAATCCCAGTGCTGGGGAGGCTGAAAGAGGATCACTACGAGTCCGACCTGCATAGTGAGACCCTGCACCAAATACATACAAAATTATGTCATACACACATCAAAGTAGTATCACTGCCAAATTCTGCAAAGAAGGCTATTTTATAATAATGTAATTGAAACACAAAATAACCATTATGTTTCTATCCCTAGGCAAAAAAAAAAAAACCTAAAACCTAAAAAACAACAAAACTTTACTCACCAATAGAGATACTACTGTACTAGAGTAAAAGGCCAAATCTTCTATAATTTCTGTGCGCCGGTTAGCTCCAATTCTTAATGAACGACTGTGTACTTCTTCAGGTAACACTGTAAGGATCTCCAGCAAAAAAGGCAAAGAAGTTACATCATTGCTATATCTGGAAAACACAAAGGGGAAGATTTAACATAACTTATTGAAAGCCAACCAAAAAAGATAGCAGTTATCAGGATACCCTATAACAATGAAAGGAACATTCCCACTATTGTTAAGGAAAACTGAAAAGATGTAATATTTCATACAGAAATGTAATTTTTTAGAAAGGTACAAAGATCCAACCCAAGTTTCAAACTGTATAATTTTTGACCAACATTTCCACGTTTGGCAATTTATCTTTCATTAAACATTCATATACTGCTGGGTAGGCGGTGCACACCTATGATCCCAACACTCAAAGGCTGAGGGAGGAGTACTTCCATGAGTTCAAGGTCAGCCTAAACTACATAGAGCAAGACCCTTTCTCAAAACAAAAAAAAGCTACACAAAGCAATTTGTTAACAGTAGGTAAGGAGTGCTTCCCCAAACTGTTATCAGTAAATTACATATTATTAACCTTTGATAAATTAAATAATTTAAATGCTACAGAAATATATCATATGGGATACAAAAGTTCCCCAACATGAGTTAATGGCAGCGATCTTTCACTGCCCTGTGGGTTTAGTAAAAAAATTATCATAGTATTTAAGGTATGTTCTTACTAGGTAAGGTTTCATGTGTGTCCGTCAAAGGAGTAATCTTCCTTTTAGATACATGAAACCTACTACTCTGAGTAAAGCATTTCCTCATGGGTCCAGTCCAAAATAAACCTATTCCCCATAAAATAATAAAATACTCATATAACAACTTTCATGGTATACTCTAGTTTGCAATGAAAAAAAGGACATCTATCTTTCTATCTCAAATTTAAGACCTCCCAACTTGCTAGGCAAGCATTCCACCACCGGGCTATATCCCCAGTTCCAAGTAATCCTGGTGTTTGTTTGCACTGGTTGGGAAATTAGTTTTGAACAAAATGTGCAACCTTTATTTTACTGTTAAATAGAATATAACATGGAAAAAGCCCCTAAATGGATATTTTATTATTTTAAATTAAAAAGGTTGTTTTGTTTTTATACTACTAGGAATTGGAAATGGGGCCTTTATATCCCTAGTCCTTCTTTACTTTTCATTTTAATTACAGGCACGCATTACTACACCCAGCTTCATATAGCTTATTTTTAATTCTGTTAGTATACTGTTGATACAAACTACTTACTTTTCCACCAATGTCTGTACACATCCCTTCCAGGAAGGCATTTGTAGGGCAAGGTCTGCTATTGCTAAAGCCAGCTAAATAAGAGAGATTAAATAAATGAATAGGAAGGATAAACAGAATAGGGTTGCCATCAATATTCACTAGAAAGCAAAGAGACTAAATTTCTTCAAAACTGTATAACAAGACTGATAACCCCACAACTATATACTGTATGCACATGTATCATGGAAACACCTTAAGAATAGTTACTAATTTCTGGAATTTAAATATTAACCTTTAAAAAAAATTAAAAAGTAAAACAACAAAAGTAAGAAAAAAAACACAGATCTTCCTTAGACTGTATGTCTACCCAGCTGTGTGCTATGTCCTTGTACACCCTGCTGCTCTGGAGGCCAGCCTGAGCATTTTAGCCAGACCTGTCTCAAAATAAAAAGAACTACAGATGCAAATCAGTGGCAGAGTGTTGGCCTACTATGTGCAAAGTCCTAGGTTCAATCCCTTACACTTGATGAAAGTAAACAAAATAAAGAACACATCCATATGTACTTTTATTTGACAATACTATAGGATTTCATGGATAGATAAATACTACTTTGGCCAAAAGGCCAAAGCCAGTGACAAAATCAGAGCTTTGTTTTAGTCCTCAATTCCCTTCTCTATTTCTCATCTTAAAAGTCTTATATAAAAGCATCCTCAGATCACTATTGAGTTCGAGGCCAGCCTTGGCTACACAGTGAGTTTAAGACCAGCCTGAATTACAAAGGAAGACCCTGTCTCAAAAAACAAAATAAAACACACAAAAAAGCCTCTTCTTTACGGGTACTTCTGTGCCAGGCAGAAAACATACGGGAATATGTATTCAAGGAAGCTTCCAGTTTTCCTTTTTTTTTGGAGATAGGGCATCAATATGTAGTCCAGGCTGGCCTTGAACTCATGGCAATTCTCCTGCTTCATCCCTCTAAGCGCTACACTAAAGGCATGCACCATCATGAAGAAAACCAGAGTTTTCTTTTCTAATGTACTTCTTTGTCTGAATGAGAAAGGCCTGATGCCCTAGTTCAGTTTTATTCATATAACTTTTATAAGCCAATAGAAAAGATTTAAATTATTAGCTCAGGAAGGGTTTTATTAGCTTAGAAAGAATTTGTTTTGGAAGGCAACTCTGACATAGCACAATACAATTTTTTTTGTCATCTCCAGTATTAACACCAGGGGGCATTGCATGGCGATGAACACATGCACTCAACTTACCCACTTCTAGATATTTAAGTTCGCTTAAAATCTAGTGCACTCAAAGAGTAATACAAAAGATTAAAATTTTCACTTTTTTATCCATACATATAGCAAAACTTCTATAATAAAGTTAATAGTATTCACATGGTCTAACAATAATCAAAACAAATTTGATGAATCCAAATGATTTCTTACAAATTTCCCTAGTAAGTAAGCATAGGACTTACCTGTGTTACAATGACAGGTGACAAATCTTTTAAGTTCTGTATATGGGTTAGCAATGAGTCCCTTAAAGAGGCATGAGAATCCGTAGGGAGCTCATAAAATGAGGTCTGAATCTTCATTTTCATGGTTTGTGCAGCAAAATAGCATGATTCCACATCCTGCCGGATCTGTAACAATTGGTCAGAAATTTCCCAGGCATGAACCTAAAAGAAAATTAGACATCTTTAAAAAGACTATTTTTCTAAATAATGTTAGTGCCACATAATTTTAATGCATATATAAATGTATATAGACCAAAGTATAACACAAGAAAATCTGATAAGCTAAATTACCTAATTCAGCCAACATTCAAATTACAACATTGTGGGCCCTGAATAGGTATAATATGTATACCTAAAACGTAACTCATTCTAGAAGTCATGAGAGCTATCAACTGAATCAAGAATAGATCTTGCTGCTTAGAATCATTATATAAGAGGATGATATGAAGAAAAATATCACAATTTATTGGAAAAGTCACTATATAAAAAGTCACTGTATAGCTTATATCTATATGGTCGCATGTTTCTTTTTCACACCTAATTTTGTTTATTCTAAGAACAAAGTTTGGAAGCTGCTTGTTTTTTAGATCTTTTTATGGTACCAGGGATTGAATTTAGGACCTTACAGTTGCCAGGCTGGCAATTATGCCACTGAGCTACCTCCCCAGCCCTGGAAGCTGTTTTAATATACCTATCAATATGCAAATATAGGGCCAGGGAGTTGACTTAATGGAATAAGTGCTTCCCTGGCAAGCTCAAGGGCTTGAGTTCAAACCCCGGTTCCACAAAAAAAAAAAAAAAAAAAGCAAATATATTTCATATTGGTCTCAGTAGGCCTACATTTGAATTTTTAGCACCTAATACTAGAAAATAATCTTAGCCCAAATAATTAATTCACATGGCTCAAGTATTTTCTGATGTGTTTATATGTGGGGAAATGCTGTATGTGCTATAGTCTTTTATACAAAATAATTATCTATAGAAATAACAAAGAGAACAAAAAGAAAGAATTTGGTCTCTAATAGCTACTGACAATTATAAAAGGGAGTCCTACCTTGAAAATAAATTTAGGAAAAATATCATGAGGTTCACAAAGCCATAATTAATTAATGACTGATAAATTCAAATCCAACTCTACACCAAACTGCCACTTCATAAAAGAATCCTAAAATAGGCTGGCAATAATAGATTTAAACTTTTGTTCAATCTCAAATGAAGTATAGAGATCACTGTGATGATCATACCATTTTTCCTAGTCAATTTCTTATAAAGACAGAACACTACAATATTATTCTTCAAGATCTTTTCCAAAGAAAGATAAGCATCTAAGATACAGAAACACAATAAATGATAGCTCACAAATCCCTAAAGCTAACTGAAAAAGCCTTTGAATTTTACAATTATAGGTATCTTAACATTAAACTTAGCTTTAGGGGTCAAGGAGATGGTTCAGGGGAATAAGTACTTCCCTGGCAAGCTCAAGGGCCTGAGTTCAAACCCTAGTTCCGCCCAAAAAAAACAAACAAAAAAAAGAAACTTAGCTTTAGGATCTAATGTTACGGCAAATAGACATGAAACACTTTCTTCAAGAGACAGTATCTTATTAATTTTTTGGTACTTCCTATCTCTAGAACTGTGTCTCAAAAATACTCAACAAATGAAATAGTGTATCACTAATAATACCCATGTCCTCCCTCAGGTATATATTTTTTCCAGCCACAAAATTTTGGGCTATTATTATTAACTAGGAACCCAAGCACATCTATGATTTATGATATCTATGACCTATATCTTTATTTTGCTGGGCGTGGTGGTGGCACATGCCTGTAATCAATCCCAGCACTCAGGAGGCTTAGGCAGCAGATCACCAAGAGTTCCAGGACAACCTGGGTTACCTAAGCAAGTTCAAGGCTAGCTTGCACTACATAGTGAGACTTTGTCTCAAAAAAATAAAATTTTATAAAGGGGAAAAAAAGTATTTTGTTCAGAGTGATTCTTTTTTTAATAGCAAAAACATTTATGAAGCTTTAGAATCTCTACAAACGCCCTCAGAAACATACAGAGCAAGCAAAACCAAAACACTAATGGGCGGGGCTGGGGCTAGAGAGATGGCTCAGTGGAATAAGTGCTTCCCTGGCAAGCACAAGGGCCTGAGTTCAATCCCTGGTTCCACCAAAACAAAACAAAAAAACACACTAATGTACATTACAACAATACTAAGTCATATCCATTTATCTCTAAGGGTATCTCCAAGAACCCCAAAATGTAAGTGTGAACCAACTAGACCTTTGTGGCATCAGACCCAAAAGCCAAAAGGCAATTCAATGGAAAGTACAAGGAGTTGGTGTGAGGACTGCAGCTGAAAACATAAGGGTTCACCAAATACAATAGCAGGTCCTACATGCTGTAAGGTATGAAGGGGGCCAAACAATGTAGCCTCTAAAAATCCTTGAAACTGAAGAGTTAGGAAGGTGACCCAAACTAAGGAGACTACTATGAATGAATAGAAACAAAATTACATAGTACAATTCTATGCAGAAGCAAAATTATACAAGCGTAATAGAGATGAAGGGAGAGAAGGTGATAAAGCTAGGAAACCTTAAAAATCAAATCACTGTATTTGTAACTACTATCTGAAAAACAACAAAAAGCAACCTATGAAGTTGGAAATATTATCCTTAACCAAGATTTCTAAAAGTTCAGAAGGGACCAGGGAGATGGCTCAGTAGAATAAGCACAAAAGCACAAGGACCCAAGTTCAATCCCCAGTTCTCCAAAAAGAAAATCTACAAAATATAATTTCATAAAAATTAGGCAACAACAAAGTCAGAAAAATAAATTGAGGGCCAAGGAGATGGCTCACTTCCCTGGCAAGCGCAAGGGCATGAGTTCAATCCCTAGTTCCGCCAAAAGAAAAATAAATTGAAAAACAAGCCCACTCTCCCTTCCACTCTCCCCTCCCCTTTCTACATTTGCCAGGCAAGCGCTTATTCTACTGAGCTATCTCTCCAGCCCAAGCCTACTATTTTCCAATGGGCTTAAAGATATTAAGAAAATGATACATGTAACTAAACACATCTGATTATCACTTTTTTTTTCTTTTTACAGAAAATTTAGGACAGGGTCTACAGGATCTCACCACCTAAATCAGACTTGTATTGATTCTCCTGTTTTCAGCCTCCAAAGTACTGGGATTACATGCACACCACCACACTCAGTCTCAATCAGTCTCAGGGAGCCCTGCAGGCGGAGCCAGTATGGCTCACTGGGGAATGAACCCAGGCCACTGTGCTCTGCCTAAGCAGGCAGCTTTGGTCCACTGAGCTATCAGGCCAGCCCCAGATCTGATTATCTTAAGAAAAAGTAAAAAGGTGCCTTCTTTTAGAGACAAGATTTCACTATGTAGTTCAGACTGGATTTGAACTCACTTTGTAATTCAGGCTGTCCTGGAACTTGCAGCAATCTTCCTGCCTCAGCTTTCCCAGTGCTAGGATCAGGCACATGTGATCACACTGGCTAAAAAGGTACATTTACTAGATGGGTGTGGTGGCACACACCTTTAGTCCCAGTACTTGGGAGGCTAACACTGAAGGATCATTTCTAGTTCAAGACCAGCCTGGGCTACACAGTGAGCTTTACAGCTGTGTTTAACAAATACACTTTAAAAAAAAAAAAAAAAGACTGTAAGATTCAAGTGTAAGTGACCGCTATGGTTAGATGTGATCCCAAGGGGTCATGCATTGGAGGCTTGAACAGCAATGGAAATTACAGTCCACTGGCTGAGTCCTATCTAGCAGGACTGAGGACCTGGGTTCAATCTCAGTAAGGAGGGAAGTAGAAAGCACTAGTCAGATCCTCAGGAGGTAGGGAGTGTAATGAGCAGTTGTTACAGGCCCTGCACCTCTCTCCGGCTACCCATCTGACCATGTGCCCTCTCTCTCTCTCATATATATATAAAGCTCCATGAGGTCCTCACTAGAGCACAGAGCAGTCAGTACTAGCACAGTGCCCTTGAATCACAGGACTACAAAGCAAATAGACCCCTTTTTCATATTCAGCCATAGGTATCTTCATTTTAGTAACAGACAACAGACCAAGATGTGAGAATCTTGAAGATAAGCCAAGAAGATGTAAGTCTAATATACAGATTAAAAGAATCCTTAAATAATTTTTTTTTTAAATTACCAAAAATAGCCTTTTCGTCTCGGCCGCCGACATACCCTCCAGACTAAGGAAGACTAGGAAGCTTCGGGGCCATGTGAGCCAGGGCCATGGCCGCATCGGCAAGCACCGGAGGCACCCCGGAGGCCAGGGTAATGCTGGTGGCATGCATCATCACAGGATCAACTTCGACAAATATCACCCAGGTTACTTTGGTAAGGTTGGTATGAGGCATTACCACTTAAAAGAGAAACCAGAGCTTCTGCCCAACTGTCAACCTTGATAAATTGTGGACATTGGTCAGTGAGCAGACAAGAGTAAATGCTGCCAAAAACAAGACTGGAGTAGCTCCCATCATTGATGTAGTGCGATCGGGCTGCTTACAAAGTTCTTGGGAAGGGAAAGCTCCCAAAGCAGCCTGTCATCGTGAAAGCCAAATTCTTCAGCAGAAGAGCTGAGGAGAAGATTAAGGGTGTTGGAGGGGGCCTGTGTCCTGGTAGCTTGAAGCTACTGGACAGGGGGCTCATTAAAATACTAACAAATGGTAAAAATAAATAAATAAATAATAAATAAGTAAATAAATAAATAACCAAAAATAGGAGCTGGGGAGATAGCTCAGTAGAATAAGTGCTTACCTGGCAAGCACAGGGTCCTGAGTTCAATCCCCAGTTCCGGGGGAAAAAGAAAATCAAAACAACATTCCTGAAATTTTAGGAGTAAAAAATGATACAAAACTATACATAGAAAAAAAAAACATAGAAAAAAAAAACCAAAAAGCTATACATTGAAAAATCTTATGGGCTGGCAAGATAGCTCAGCGGTCTAGAGCGCCTCTCAGGGACTGCGGTTCAAGCCCCAGCACCACATGCCATGCCAGCCCCTCCCCGCAGGGCCGACTGAGCTCACCCCCACCCCTGCAAAAAAAAAAAAAAAGAATCTGTAATGTATAGCGAGACACTGTAATAAATAAAGGAATTTTTTAAAAAATCTTAAGTATCTAAGATTAATCCCAAAAAATCCAACATCAAGATGCAAAATAAAAAAAATCTATGAAGTAGGAAATATTATCCTTAACCAAGACTTCTTTTTCTTTTTTTTTGCGGAACCAGGGATTGAACTCTGGCCCTTGCACTTGCCCAGTAAGTGCTTATTCCACTAAGCTGTCTCCCTGGCCCCTTAACTAAGACTTCTAAAAGTTCAAAAACTGCGAACCACATAGCTCAGCAGTGAAAGCACCTACTTAGGCAAGAGCAGGGACCGTGGTTTGATTCCCAGCACCAGAGGCCCACCAGCCCTGCCCCCAGGGCAGGCTGGGGGAGGCCCTCACACAAATAAATAAATAAATAAATAAATAAATAAATAAATAAATAAATAAATAAATAGATAAATAAATAAAAAATAAAATGTTTTTAAAAAAAGATGTAATCTAGTAAAATTATACTTCAAGAAAAATAATAAAGTTGGAGCGCATCTAGACAACAAATGACTGCAACATTTCATAGCAGAAGACAATGAAATAATATGCTAAAGATACTCAGAAATATATGTAATAAGGATTTTATCCAATTAAACTGATTTTCAATTATTAAAACCACAAATGTTTACATGCAAGAATTCAAGCCATGCATGGCAGGAGTCTATAATGCCAACACTTGTAGGGCTGAGGCAGGAAGATCATGAGTTAAAAGGGTAGTCTGGACTACACAGGGGAACCCTGCCTCAAAAAAGAATTCAGATTATTATTCCCAAGATCCCTTCCTAAACAATCTTAAAACAAAATAATTTCAGACAAAATGACTATAGAGAGAACAGACCATAATATGAGGATTAATGGTGAATACTAAATATGTGGTTTACAAGGACAACTTAAAACTGAAGAAATAAGAATTGTTAATGTTTGCATATTCTGAGTTTATAATACAACCATTAAAGAATAAGGGAGAATAGACAGGAAGAATCATGATGTGTGTGTATGGACAGTACAGTTGGGATAGACAACGCCATGCTTCTACATAATTCTATGAGAGGCAAGATCTGCACTAATAGTGGGTGGACAGGATATTATGTCGGCTTCTAGTACTATGGACAACCACTAGGAAAATAACAAGGTAGAAAGTATCAATTATTGAATCTTTGATGTTAATTCAGGTATAAAAAATAAGATACGCAAACAGCTACACTCTCTTAATTTACTGATAAGAGGCATCTGCTATAATAATGTCTGAGTCGGGCGTGGTGGCGCATGCCTGTAATCCCAGCACTGGGGAGGCTGAGGCAGGAGGATTGTTGTGAGTTCGAGACCAGCCTGAGCTACAAAGTGAGCTTAAGGCCAGCCTGAACTGCATAGTGAGACCCTCTCTCAAAAAAAGACAAAAAAAAAAAAATAATAATAATAATAATAATATCTGTAAGTATAATATCATGTATGCACCTTCTATGATGCCAAAACATTATGAAAACAGTTTGCAATGTATTAATTTATCAAATCCATCTTGTCAAGGACTCT
>PVKA01042949.1:0-17076 GCA_004027165.1 Ctenomys sociabilis | reverse complement strand
GGTGAGCTCCAAATTTTCTGAGCAAGGAGATTGTGGAGCCACAGAGGAAAGAGATTGAAGTTCTATAGTGTGCCTGGGGAGAGTCACATGAAGAGAAAACTTTCTCTCAGGCTCTCATAGAGAGCAATCTGGTCAAGCATTGGCCGTGACTCATCCACATGGATGACACAGACAAAGGAACTACAGAATAATGTACAGGTCTACAAGATAAACCCTGAGAAGACTTCAATGACCACATAGGATATATAAAGTTCTTGTGTTGGTATGTAAGTTTTGATCTACCTAGGTCTTAACCATCCAGAAGAAAAGTATAAAAGTATAAAAATGAAGTATACATCGTGAGCCCATAATATTAAGCTGAGCTGTAAATGGATATGGTGTTGCAGAATGCTGGACTGTGTTGGATTGTGGTGTCGAGTTCAAGCACCTAAGGTAGTTGAATGTCAATGGAGTGCCCACTTTTGACAGGTGTAGACAAAGGAAGGGTTGTAGAAAGAAAAAATCATGATGTGTGTGTATAGACAGTACAGTAGGGATAGATAATGCTGTGCTTCTACATAATTCTATGATAGGCAAGATCTGCACTAATGGTGGTTGGACAGGATATTATGTCGGCTTTTAGTGCTATGGTCATCCACTAAGTAAATAATTATTGAATTTTTGATATAATTCAGGTATAAAAAAGATATGTAAGCAACTACACTCTTAATTCACTGATAAGAGATATTTGCTAAAATAATACCTGTAAATATAATATCATGTATGCACCTTGTAGAATACCAAAACGTTATGAAAACAGTTTTCAATGTATTAATTCATCGACTCTGTATGGTTAAGGTGTCTTGAAACTGTCTGATTGACATTTGTATTTTAATAAAATAAAAATAAATGGAAAAAAAAGATTAATCGGCCTTTTTCTCTCCAATTCTCTCTTCTCAGCATCTATCATTTTCTTTTCTGTCCCTGGGTACTTGTGTCATTTATCAGAAAGATTTAATACCACCACTTTTGATTGTTCCTTTAGTACACTTGTGAAACGCAGGGTATGTGGAGTCCATGTGGTCATTTTGTAAGAGTGAGAGATGGACTGTCAGGAGGACCACATGAATACAAGTATTAGCATGGTTATGCTCAGCACAGACCCTCACTCCAAGCTATACCTCATCCAGGGAGCAATCTACTCAACTCATCTCATCGTGTCTGCCTGTATCCAGTGACCAAGTTTATTTCAGGGCTGCATCAGTTCAGCTGAGGATCTGCCAAGCTATTCTTACTTGGAAGACTTCACCTTCCTTCCAATGCTGCTTTCTCCCCCTTTGTTTCTCATGTGAAGACCCTAATAAATTTCATATGCTGTGAGCACACACACACACACACACACACACACACACACACATCACAGCATCTGCTTCTGCAAAGGTGGAACTGTGACCCTGAGTTACAGGCCCTAGGTTCTCCACAGCACCAGCCCAGGTACCATAATCACACACTGTTGCTTATCTTCTCTGATCCTCTAAGAGTCTTTCACTGAGAATGAAAATCATAAAAATTACTTATTCAAATTCACATAATTGCAAAGTCAGAATATAGCTAAGACTTGAATTCTACAAGCACCAAAATTTGTACTCATAAGTGAAAATAAACCTGTCTTAATGACAGGTTTTTTAATGTAGCTCAGATTTTGTGCTAATCCTAGAGTAGGTGAACAGGAAAAAAAATCCTAGAAGCCAAAGTGCATGCCCTGATTATCCTTGTGAAAGTTATGAGCCAGGGATAAAGCTTTGCCAGTGAATTAAATTTCAGGCAATTACCAGTTACCACATCTTGCTCTAAGAAGACGAATATATATGTTCAAGGAAAATGTAAAGGGAAGCTTTGAGGAACTGCAGGCTACTACAAAGGATTTTTAGTGGAAAAATAGCATTTCATCTTGAGAAAAGTTTGTCTGGGACAAATAAGTAGAAATGAATATTTAAGGCACAAAATGAGATTCCAAAAGGCTCTAGGATAAAAGGCATTGTAATAAAAAAGGAAGATTCTTGTAAATACAACATAGAAAATAATACCCCAGAGAGAGAGATGCAAGGTAGGAAAGCCTAAATGAAAGAATTTTAGCTTCATTTTTAGTGTGATGAGAATATAACAAATAATTATAGACAAATTTTCATTATGAAGTTATGAAAAGGAGTTCTCTTTTCTTCATTCTTTCCTCCTTTCTTTTTCTCTATTTCCCTCCATGCCTTCCTTCATTCCATTCCTGTTGCAAGGTAAAGTAGAAAGTTAGGTTTGATCTTGTGCAAGTCTGAAATGCTGAGAGCATACAATGGATAAGGCAGGACTACATAGCAAAAATGTTGGCAGTGAGGGTGCTGCTGATTTTCCAAGTTATGCATAGAAGTTGTCAAAACATTTATAAATCTTATTCAGTAGTTTTGGGGAAGAATCCTTCACTCCAAGAGGTCAAATTTCTATCGTATTAAGCAATGCTGAACAAAAGAAAACTAAGCTAGTAAGTACTATACTCAAAAATACTAGAGATGGGGAGCATTAGATTTAGACAAATAAGGAGTGTTGGAAGGTGATAACATCCATAAATCTTCTCATTGGCCCAGCATAAAAATATGCTGCTTCCTTATCCTCATGTGATGATATGTTTCTTAGTATCTTAAAGATTCTATTTTAAAGTTAAATGTGCCTGCTTTATAATGTATTTACTGATTGATAAATATGAATTCTGTTTCTGTTACCCTGGTCCCCGTGCTTGCCAAAGCAGGTTCTTAGTCTACTGAGCTTTCACTGGTCCTTTCTGATATTCTCATTTTTTTCCAGTGAACTAACAGAATACTTAAGCACAATATAGGGTATGCTCTGCTACTCAACAACACTACCACTGCCTTACAGAGCAATCCTGTAAGTGTCGACCAGCCTGCTTGTGAAACTTTCTCTGTGGATACAAATAATTTTATTTTCACATGCATTGCTTGTTAATTTATCCATTAAGTTGATCAAAGTGCTTGCATTTTCAAGTGTCCCAAACATTGTTTATCCTTATAAATTAGCTTTCATTTCATTAAAACAGTTAGCAAGATAGCTAAAAGCATTACATTTTCTAAGCAGTGCTCACATTTAAGCCAACATGAGAAGTGTTGAGAGCTACAAGATCAGGCTGAAGGAGATAAATCAATATTTCATTCAATAACTATGGAATTTCCCTCTCCAGAGGAAAGTTAATCATTTTTCTCCTCCTTGTCTTCTCTTTCTATTCTGGTGCATCCTCCAAATGTGGCCCAGATGCATCTGCATAAATCAGACAAATCGTGGCTGGAGCATGCTTGAGACTCCAGGATTGCTGTCTATTTCCTACTGAATGAAGGAAAAAAATCTTAGCCTAGAACTGAAGTCCTTTCAAAGTTTGATTCCACACTATATTTCCAACTCCCACTTCTCTCCCCAGGAACACTAAGTTCTGGGATTGCTCCTGTGTTTTACAGCAAAACGTATTTTCTGCCACACACTTTCTTGGTTTTGCATATACTGTTCTCAATGTGGAGTAACTGTGTTGATTTTTTATTTTTTCCTTCTTTTTCTTTTGCCCTGGAAATTACTTGCTTAGAACTTAAGCCCTGGCTCAAGGCTTCAAATGTTGGCTCCTTTCTAGAACCCTTCAGGGTAACTTTTTCTCCCACTGCACAAAAGCTCTGTAAATATTTCTATTATCTCCTAGATCATGAAAATTTGTGTTGTTTTTGTCTTCCTAAACTGCTGTTTTGTGGGTTCTAGAATTTGAGAAAGTGACAACAGATTCACATCAGCTTTCCATTGTTGCTTGTCTGTTTTCTTATGTGTTTACTTTCCAAAATGATAAGAAACATTCAATGAAAGCAAGGTGCTCATAGCTGGGCATAAGCAGCACATCTCAGAGTTTGTTTTTCTTGTCCTGTATATCAACAAAAACACTTACACAGTGAGTGCTTTAACTTACAGGAAAGATTCCATGAAATCACACAAACATTCTTAGCAATATATTCTTCAACTTCAGTGAATAGGTATGCTAGGCATTTCTAATGGTTACACTGAACACAGTGCTACATAGGGCAAAGTAGAGAGGATCCTGGAAATAATTGGCTGAAAAGTATTCAGAGAAGCAATATCTCAGATTAGCAATAATTTTAAGATATGAATAGTCTGGTCTTAACTTTAACATTTTCAATTTTGGAGTAAATTATTAAATTTTTTGAATTGAAGAATCTGATTTTAAATAGTACACCATTGGACAATACAAGGTCTTTTATATATATGTTCACATATACAGACTTTTCATGAAAGGAATGAATTATACTTAGGAGTATAAGGGAGCAGCATTTTAATACCTTACAACAGTTATTCATTTCTTTTGAAGAGTAATTGTAATTAAAATAATAAATCTAGTTTAATCATAACAGGGTTTCTAAAATTAAAGGCATTGCAACAATAACTTAATATCATTTCAAGGCTTGTTAGCTGATATCAGGGTTAAACCAGGGAGGGGTCAGTGTTGGCAAAGATTTGAGAAGGGTTTTCTTTGTTACGGACATTATTCTTTTAAAGAAAAGATAGAGTGAAATTAAGAAAGGAAGAAAGAAAAAAGAAGGAAGGAAGGAGGGAAGGAAGGAAGGAAGAAGGAAGGAAGGAAAAAAGGATGGAAGGAAAAAACCAAAAAGCTAAGGAAATTCTGTTTAAATGCAAGGCTTTTAAAATCTGAGTGGATGCTACATTGTTAAGAAAACTCATACAGTAGCTGAAAAAGTGTAAAATTGTAAGTGATGCTACATTGTTAAGAAAACTCATACAGTAGCTGAAAGAGTGTAAAATTGTAAGTGGTCTTATATATCTCCCACTTATCCATCTGTCTGTCTGTCTTCCTTTCTTTCTTTCTAAACCTTATCACCATTCTGTCAGTGAAAGGACAATATGTATTATATGGCCAGAACTGGGCATCGTTTTACTTAAGATACATAGCTTTTTGGTAGTGATCCCCCAAACCACATGGTTATTATTATTCTTAGCCATGAAATTCAGTTCATAAAACAATGCAACGTAAGAACTTAAGTCACAAAGAAAATGGAAATTTCTAACACATTTCTAATAAAATAAATTTCTCTGTGATCAGAGCCTCCTTCTCAGCTTCCATCGGAACTGTCTCCTGAGTCAGCAGATGTCTGGAGTCTATTTGCCAGCATCCATCTTTCCATTGGTGACCCAGACCTCGTCACTGAGATCTGATCACAGAGACTCAGGATTGACTACCAGTCCCATCCATCGGTGGCTTTGTCTGCAAGGTCCCACCATAGTGTCGTCAAGCTGGATGGGCCAGGCTGGAGATATTTAAAGAAACTTATTGAGAGGGCGATACCCTGAACCAACTCTTTTAAGTTAATTAGATACTCTTTCTAAAAGAGAAAAATCCTCTCTTCAACTTCCCTGAATTTCTCTCTCAATTTTTTTGATTGTCTTCTCCCCATCCTCTCCTTTTATTTTTTACTCTTTTCTTTTGTAATTCAATTGACTCCACTCAACTACTATCCAACCTATTAAACTGAGTCAGAGAAATCAGGCATTAATAATTAATGGAGTATCCATGATTTTTCTATATCTACTTCCTTTCCTTCCATTTGAAGAGAGGAGTAGACAGCTGATCTAAAACCATTTTCGTGGGCTGACATCCTCAGTACACACATTCCATTCCTCCTGCCTGTTTACCATGTTGCACTCATCCTAAAACCTCACCACAATCTTTCAGGCAATCAGACTTGTCCCTTCAGATGGGCTGTCTACTTCTAATCACAACACAGGTTGAGTTATAAAAAGGCTTTTCTTCTCCCACTTTTAGTGCTTGGGCATTCAAAGACAATCTTCAAAGTCACTGAGTTTCATATTCTTTCTCAGATAAAATCTTTCTTGATATCATTTTCCTTTCAGAGCAACAGATCTTTAAGTTCCATTTCTCCACCCTCTCCCCACCCTCCCCAGAACATATTCATTTAATTGCTGTGACTTAAGTTGAGTTCAGAACTGGAAGTGATATTTGCTTTCATTTCTATAACCCAAAGTGGAGTATTCAACATAAAAATATTTTACAAAGAGCTCATCAAAACCTTCATCCTGAGTTGTTCAGGGCAAGATGAATTTCACCTGATAGCCCTTCCACATCTCTGTACTTAGAGGCTGTTATCACTCATGACTGTCATCAAAAACAGTGCATCTTTCAAACTGGCCCAAATCACAGGTTTGGAGGGCGACGTTTCAAAGCAGCTCCTCTTTGTCATTGTCATTAGGAATGAGGGTAAGTGGCAAAACAGGCATCAGGTAACACTGAAAGAAAGAAGTTTAGACATCTCACAAAAGCTTTGGGGTGAACTAGGGGCAGAGGAGGTTCCCACATGCGTGATGGTCTCAAATGACAAAAAAAAAAAAAAAAAAAAGAGCTCCAGTCATAATCACCAGTCATAGGAAAATGTGCAAATTATCAACCATGGATCAACTTGAGTTGATTGCTTGTGTCTTCTGCAAAAGGCACACTCCTAAATTAATTGTGCTCAAATGGCCACTTAATAATGCTAGATGGCTTTCTGGTAAATTTTTTCAGTCCTTTCTTCAAACAGTGGTGCCTTTGAAAGAAACAACACAAAAATAGTACAATACATTCCTTACTACAGAAGTCCACCGTGACTGTGGTAACACAGGTAAGGCTTATTGTTACACAGTTAATGAGGAAGTGAAGCCCTGGCTGCCATGCTACGTTTTCCTTTGTTTTTAATGAACACTGACATTTGTGCTCAATTAGCAATGACACATATAATCATGTGAGTCTTTGCTCTGATTCCAAACCAGCTTAGCTGGACCATCAGGACCCCTCCCTGTGTGATCAGATCAAAGCCTCTATGCACTGTGTCTTTTCAGAGCAGAACAGAAACAAATTAATCGTATCTCTCTAATTTTAAGTAGCATGTCTGAAGAACTATTGGGGAAAAGTCATGGCAGGGACACAAAGGAAGTCACCCACTAAACAGGTTCATGCTACAGAAGAGACAAGGTGCCATGCCTCGCAGTAGCTGTTCACAGGTTTCTGCCCTGTAGTTTTTCTCATGGAAACTCAAAATTAAATTAGCTTGCTCCTTTTCTAATGAGAATTATCACAGCCTCTCTTTGGTCTTGTTGCATAGCACATCAACTACCATTATATCAATATAAGTTTCTCTTCTTTATGCAGTATTTTTTTCCTTCCATTCTCCTTTGGAAATCTCTTTGGGAGCAACTTTAGCACATAATTAATAATGAGAAGATCCTTGTGAGGAAATCATTTGGAATCGTTATGCTCCTCTAATAAATTGTCATTTCAGGATTCTCATCAGCAAAATTTGGCTCCCAAATGTTAGGTAATTACAGTGCCCCACTGCATCTGGTTTTGTTAGTATGTAAATGTAACTAATTCTACTTTCAAAAATCAATATAAACCAATTGATATATTTATCAATCTTTTATATATATTTTTATATATTTTCCATAATTTTATATTTTTTCCATATGGAAAAAAATATGTATGTTTTATGGGATTCACATGATTTAGAGCATTTTGAAGAAAACCTAATACTAAATGTTAAAAGCCTTTCTTGTAATGTACATATAACTGATACTCTCTCATCTTCATTTCTTACATTCAGTTGTACATTATTGCGTTGGTCTCTGCGATAGCACATCAGAACTGCTATGGTCTTTCAACTGTGTTTCCCAGCCACCATTTAATATTTATCTGTTTAAAACATAAAAGAAGACAATGCCATTGCTACCTCTGGTGCTCTGACTGATGCACCAATGCTTAGTAAAGGAAACCCCAGTAACCTTGAGAGAAAGTCAGAAGCAAAACAAGAGTGACATGGAATAGAGACCAGTTTCAAAAGACTTGATGGTTTATTAAATGGTATAAGAAAAATGAAGGGCAAATGTATCTGGAGTAGACACTTCAACTCAAATGAAGCTAGGTTTCAGATCTTTTTTTCTCCCTATTGAGTTAAAAACCGCACCTCTTATAGTGTGTTTTCTGTTGTGGGTTCCCACAAAACACAAATTAAGAACTTTAAAACTGCATTTGTACTATCATTGCATGGAATTTAAAGAGCAGATTATAACTGTTTGGGGGATAAATAAGGTAAACCAGGAGTTGTCACATCTAAGTGCACATTGGAAACACTGAGTTTATTGTGTTTGTTCAGTCTGTTTGTTCCATTTGGCATTCAGGTTCCACCCACTGAGATTCTGATTTAATGGGTGCAGCATCCATGTTTCAGAGCTTCCATGAGTAATGCTATTTTTCAGCCAGGTGGAGCATCACCTGTGAGCTCCAACCACAATGCTCTCTGTACTCCCCAGATGTAATCACAGATGTGGTCCTATGGTTAAGCTAGTGGGGAGCAGGTTTTCCAATGCTGAGTAAGAGGGAAGAGTCCTCACGTGAACATCCACCCTTCCGCATGTGTATTCAGCAAATATCAGTTGCATTCGTGCTGTGTCATTGTGCCTGTTATAGTTGCTTCAGAATAGCAATAAACATATCAGAGGACTCATTTTTCATAGGGCTTCCTATCTTATGGAAAAGCTAGATGTCAACCAGTTCAAAAGTGAATCAAATGGCTGAATACTCTTCAGAAACTGAAAATACTGTGAATTACATATGGCACTCACTAAGTGCACAAAATTCCTGGTGTGGAACTATAGAGATCTGAGGGACATCATACAGCTACAACCCATAGGAGCACCTGATGCAAATTCTGACATGGTATGTCAAACCTTAAAGCCAGTCGGGACATCAGTGAAAATGTGGTCTAGAAAATAAAGCAACAACACATCAGGCAAGTCATTCTTCAGTATGAAGAAAACCTTGAATTTTGTTCTAATTTTCCATGGGAAAATAGGTTGATTAAGTAAATGTCATCAAAGAGCTTTGTTTTTTTTTTTTTTTTTTTTTTTTTTTTAAATAATTTTCTTTTTACTTAAGCAGTAAAAACAAAAGCAAGAGAAACAAATAAAAAAACAAGGTAACATGCATATATTGCATATATTACAGAGTTTTGAAACAATAGCTGACTAATAATGAATAATATATTATCTATTTTTATCATCGAATCTGTTGCTCAGATTAACAGATATAATTATGAAAGATGTGACATATGATTAATGTTACTGCATGCTTTCAAGAAATCTTAAATTATTTTCTTCTCTCTCTTTTTCTTTATTACCTTCTTTTAAAAAATTACTTCAAAGAGAGTACAATAATAATTGACAAAGCATTAAAAATGGTACACATTTACAAGACCAAGATTACAGGTATTTCAAGCATAGTTTTGTATTACACGTGGAGGACATATGGATTGTACTAAGAATTTCCATCACTTCTATGAAAATAGCAGTTAATGTGTAGAATTCTCACCTTGACTAACTCTGTAGGCAGATAACTGAGCAACCTTGTTTCACAGACTCCTTAAACAGATTTTTATATATCCAAAAGAAATGGTGTATCCCACCATTCTCCATTTCCATTCTTCAGGCAACTATCAAAGCATATTTAATACAGAAAAGAGAAAGAAAACAGAAAGAATGCCTTCAGTTGTCTTGCTGTAACAACCGAAGAAAGAGATGGCTGGCTATAAGTTTCATGGAGCTTATATCTGAGCTTCAAGAATTTTACTCATTTGTTGGATTGCTTATTTTTTCTAGCATAATAGAAAGTCATCTTTCCCAAACTTTCCCCTTAATGGTTCTTTTATAGGTAATAGCATCTGAAGAAGCCTCCAACATTGAAGACTCCATTTTCTGAGTCTCTGATACAACTACCTTCCACACAAAATAGCTCTTGTCCTCCTTAGGTGTTTTGATAATTTTTCAACATTTTGCATGAAGTAAAATAAGACAGTTCTCGATCCTAGAAATGGCCAGGATAATAGAGTGATGCAGGATAAAAGCAGTGTGGCTTTTCTGAGCAGAGCAAACAATGTTTTCTCCACCATTGCTGTGCTTTTTGCCTTTGCTAGACATGGTCTGTTATGCATCAATTTAGCTCTTGATCCAGGCAGGTAGACCTCTTCTGTGGAAAGATCAACAGCTGCTTCTTTTTTTTTTTTTTTTTTTGGTGGAACTAGGGATTGCCAGGCAAGCATTATTCTACTGAGCTATCTCCCCAGCCCTGACAGCTTCTAAAAGTAGATGCATTCTTTGGTTCCAGAACCCAGAAGCTTTGTATTACAAAATCAATGTGAGTGAGCAGTTTGTCCTGTGAGTGCTCCCAGATTCCATCTCTAGCTTGATGGGGTGGAGTAGCCTCCATAAGACAGTAAGCAGCTAGCTCTCAACACAACCAATCTTCTTCCTTCCCTTGCCATGTCCATAATGATCACCTTGTTTCACAGACTCTTAAACAGATTTTTATATATCCAAAAGAAATAGTGTAGCCCACCATCCTCCATTTCCATTCTGCAGGTAAGAAAATGAATCTTACAACTTGCTTATGGCAGAATCAAAACTCTACATCAGATCTCATTGTTTTATTATTTATTTATTTATTTATTTTACTTTTTTTGAGACAGGATCTCATTATGCAGCTCATGCTGGCCTTGAGTTCACTTTGTAGCCCAGGCTGGTCTTGAACTCACAACAATCTTCCTTCTTCCACCCCTTGAGTGCTAGGATTACAAGCAAGTGCCACCAGGCCCAGCCAGATTTCATCCTTAATTCAGTGATTTTTTTTTTTCATCACATTGTGCTATCTTTTGGCTCTTGTAGAAATTGTGTGTACTTTGATTCTGACCTACCCCAAGGCAAGGATTATTAGGGTCTTGAAATCTGTTTGTTTTCCTGTGTTAGTTTGGAATCACAATTGCTTGTATTCCCACATTAAACAAGCAAATCAGGATTCTCTATCATCTGCACCATGCAAGTATTTGTGATACTGCAGCACTCTATGATGCTGCGTGTTTAAACTAAACAAAACAGAAAGAGGAACTGTGCTGTCTAGCATTTCTTCCCTCACAATATCTGTGTCTTTCTCAGAAACATACATTGTTTGCTGTTAACATCACCTGGAATGTGCTTATTTCTTTTTTGTGAGATTACAGAGCAAACATATTGCCTAGGTCTGTGTCACTAGTTGATGTCATATTTTTCATGTTTTCAGGCAAAGGCAATTAGCAATGTCTATAATTTGGTGCCCCCTTAATGCCTGTATAACATAGTCATTCATGCATTCATCAAAGCATCTGTTCAAGGACTTTTATATGCCAAGTATAGAATTAGTTATTTGGAACTTTAAGAGTCATAAAGACATAATCCCTGCCTGCAGAAGGCAAAATCCAGTGGGAAGATTAACAGATTAATAGACAATGACAAAAACTGTGATAAATCCTCTGGAATCCTCTGAGGACATGCTTGTAAATTAGTTTAAATCTATAAGTTTTTAAATCTTTATATCATGTCTGAGGCAATTTATGCTAAATCTGTCTTATAGATTCAGATGACGTCCTACATATGACAATATCTATCTTTTTGTAGTCTACCAAATAAAATTTATTCCTTTACATTAAAGCATTAGTTTTACATCTATGTTTTGCCTTGTATATCTAATGAAATCTCTGAGGAATGTGTTATGCCTGAGGCATTGTATGAGTGGGCATGTCATTTAAAAGTAACTTTGAAAGCAAGAACTATTATTTGATCTTTTTGTTTTTATTGGAAAGTATATGATACAGCTCATCAAACTATACATAAAACTGTATTTTTAAATAAACTTCTAAAAACCTTTCAATAATGATCTGAGCTACTTAAAGTTCAAAAATTTGATTGGATTTCTATCTTGGATAAACTTCAATCTGGCTGGTATTAATAGCTACAGACTTTATTTTTTTCCCCTCAAAAAAGCATGTCTATAGTACATGATAAATCCATTAGTTAAACTGCATTATCTGAGGATCCTATCATCATTATCTCTCAGCACTGTCATCCTTTAAAATGTAATCTCCAACCGCCTGCCAAAAGTGTCAATCACAATTTGTCAAGCAAATATAATCTAAATAATAGATGCACAATGACTGTTGAAAAAGGGTTGCATGCTAAAATGCTGTTTTAAAAGAGGAAAAGTGGCATCTTTTTTCTAGTTAAGAAAAAAAGCACTTTAAAATATTTGATATTGAATGTCCCCACCCATCACATCACCCTCCTTTAGTTGTCCTCAAGGTGGTAGCCGGGGTCGGGAGACCAACAAGAAGCACAATGACTCCCACTGCTCCCTGTGCTGCCTGGAGGGGTCATGGTCAGCACACCTCTCCCCCTGCTTCCCTTGGTTTTCTGTTTGCCCACAATGCACGAGGGCAGTTTGCTTCAGTATCTTTCCTGGGAGTCAGAGCACTGTTCGTCACTCCGACATGAATGCAGCCCTCTGGCCACCCTGGTGCTCTCCTTTAGTCCCACCACTTCAGAAGACATGGTAGCCTTCTGGAAGAAGAAAAGGGGTACCCTGGATTGGCTAAGTTCAGAAAGGGAAAGTGTGGTCCTTTATTTGTAAAGCCAGTATTCACAACAAGCCTACAGTTTTGCCTTTCAGGGAGATGGGCTCGCAGCTGCTATATGAGCAGCACTCCTACTCTAGGAAGGCTCCGTCCTGGGTCCTGAGCTCCCGATGCTGAAGTGCAGGCTCTGCTATGGCTTATTCCATAGGTAGTGTGGGTTTCAAGAATCATATAAATCTAAATGGGAATTTTTAAAAACCTGCCTAGGGTAGATCAGTCCTCTCAAAGGGAAGTAATATACCATCAGTAGTGTTAACACTGCGGAGCTTTGAAGACCAGCAGCCGACATAAGCTAGAGGCCATACCCTCTAGTTTATGCATAAACCAACACCACCCTGTCTAACCAACCTGAAGTGTCTATCACAAGCTGGCAATGGAAGGCATTGCCTAGCAGCCTCAGTAATCAGCACCTGGCTGTTCACACCCAGCAGAATCTGGTATCATCTGGTAACATCATGACCAGTAGCAGAGCTGCACTTTGGATTTACAATTTTGGTCTGAGGCAAAGGAACTCTGGACTGATTGACAACTGTGACCATATTTGACAATAGCAATGGGCACAGCTAGATAAGAATATTTAAAAATTCACTTGTAAAATAAGTCCCCCCCCCCAAGAAAAGAGACAGACACATTTTAACCAGGAAGTTTTAAATTTCTCCTTTGTATGCAAATATACTTCCTTATATCTAAAACCATAATAGAGCACATTCTTTGCTACATGAATGTGGCATTTCTGGGCCTCCTTTACTACTCATATATTGTTGTTTTACTCTCTTCTCTAGGGACTTTATTTTCACTTCCCCACCACACACATATTTCTTCTGCACTGCCCACGCTCTTTCTCAGTTGTAATTTGATCAATGTAAACTCATTCAACAGTACAGACTAAAACGGGGATGAGGCAAAACAGAACAACATCAACAGAAAACCTCACTGATCTAAAGATGGCAGAATATTCTCAGGAAAAGAAAATGTTCCTGCATATTCCAACTAGGTTCTTTCAGAGCATGCCCCACCCAACATTTTCATGGATCATGTCCATACAAATATGACAGTGCTTGTTACACGGGAAGAACCTTCTTTGTAGTTCCCTCTCTTGGAGGCCTTGTTGGCCTTCTTGATTAACCATTTCTCTTCTATTGGACATCAATTTAGATATTGCCTTTAACCAGTCACTATCTCTAGCTTCTCTGTGTTTCAGATGACTACTCTGAACCTTCATCACTTACTGTTAGGTAGCTATTTTTAAACCTTTATGCTTTTGGGGTCAGGGAGATTTCTAAGTTTAATGAGTGCTTTCCTGGCAAGTGCAAGGGCCTGAGTTCAACCCGTGGTTCTGCAAAAAAAAATCTTTATGCTTTTTTATTAGTACATATTTGTCATGCATTGATCATATATGATCATTTGTCATAAAGCATTAGTATTAGTACATAACATATCTCAGGGTTACTTTCCCCATATACCTCCCCTCCCTTCCATCCTTCTTCCTTTTCCTATTTACATAATCTTGTTTTTCCTTTGCCTTTCTTTCTTTTCCCTACCCCCTTTTTCATCCCCCCTTTCCATTTGAACATGTCCTTTCCTACTTTCCAATATCCCATGTAAACTCCATCAGTTAAACATAATAGGGTTTTTTTCTCTTGGACTTTGAACTTGTTAGAAAAACACCTGTATCTTACACATCTCTCTGTATCTAGCATTCTCAGACTATTGGATGATTTTAAGTGAAGGTGAAAACAAATTCAGTAACTAGATCTCTGTTTTGTCAAATAACTGTAGATGCAACTGATCCCGGGAAACCCATCTGGGATTTCACTTACAGGACCTTAGTCCCATTGCAGAAATAACTCAGATTTCCAGTGCCAAACACATTGGGAAAAATGTGAAGATTTCAAAATATAGAAACATTGGTCTCACCAGCAAGAGAAGATGTCAAGTAACCTGGCCATTAAAGAAGGAAACAGAACAAACCTAATGTGCAATAAACATCTAGGAAAGCAAAGACTCCCTGTCCAATAGCAAGAAAATAATAAAGCACAAGAAAATAAAACAAGGACTTAGTTTCTTTTGAATTAAGCACTGTGGAATGCATCATGACTCAGAAGGCTCCAGGCCATGAACTTAATACAGCATTATGTAGTAATTGCCATAATTGCAACTGAAATTAAAACAACATACCTTAATTATTTATTAATAGCATTTTGTTTTGCTTTGCTTTTTGAGACAGGGTCTTGCTTTGCACTTCAGGCTGGCCTTGTGCTCACAGTTTTAGGTCCCACACTGGCCTCAAACTGTCAGAGATCCACTTCTCAATCTTTCTGGATTCTGGGATTACATGTGTGCACTACCACGTCTGGGTCTGGAATGGCCTGGTGCACACAAGGCATTTGTTATTCATTGTAGCAGTGAAAGCCTTAGAAACAAATATCTTACTCTAGAGAAATTAAAGAAGAAATTGGAAAAAAAATGCTTTATTAAAAATTACCAACATGTGAAAGCTTCTACTTTATACTTAGGTTTTGTGATTCCAAATTTATATACTTCCTTCTAGTTTATAAAACATTAGAGCTTGGGAGATAGCTCAGGGACAGAAGCACCTGCCTGCCAAGCACAAACTCCTCAGTTCAAACCCTGTACAAAAACAAAAAGAGTAATTTGGGGCTGGGGAAATAGCTCAGCAGCCTAAGTGTTTGCCTTGGCAAGTGCAAGGTCCTGAGTTCTATCCCTGGTACTGAAAGAAAAAAAGGAAGAAAGGAAGAAGGAAAGGAAGGAAGGAAGAGGAAGAGCAAGCAAGCAAGCAGGGCATCCTGATATAAACTTTAGTTATTTTTCTGCCAGAAAGAAGAAAATATACTAGTTAGGTTTTAATCAACAAATTAAGAAATACATAGAAAAAGATCATGATTAAATACAAGTATCATGTTTCAGCCACATATATGTTGGCAGTTTTCTGTTCTAGATTATGGCCTTAAACCAAAAGGAAATAAGTTCCCGAAGAGAAGGCTATCTTGACAGGTTGTGACAATGTGCTATATAACATAATTTAAAGTTTCAAATATAACTTTTTATGGAAATATCACAATTTGTTAAGGATGAATTTATATAAAACATTATTTCTAACCATTTCAAATTCATCTTTGGCACTGACTTCTGAACCTAGCACATTGTATTTCTTACTTTGCATGACGTCACAAGTTGTCCTGCCATGACCCAGTAGAATTACTGAGAGATATTTTTATTTCATAGGTTTTTTTTATTATATTTGGAGACTGGTCCAAATATAATAAAAGATTTTAGCTCTACTTAAGCTAAAATTCCAGTTCCACTATCTTAGAGTAGTAAAACTGACATCTAAATCATATCTAAAGAAAATATCAGGGCATAGCTTTCATTAAATGTAAAAAGGAGTAAACAATGGATTTATTTCTGAAAAGTAAGTATTTGACATCCTTGAGAAATTTTTAAGCTTGTTAAATTCCAGATCTCAGCAATGACAATGTAATAGACATTTGGTTTATGTCTATTCCACTTATTCTCAAAGTTCCTCAGACATGTACTAAATAGCTCTCTCTTGTCCAGAGAAAAATATAATTGTGCAAGATTTGAGCCTAGAGTAGATGTCTTAGGGATTAGACTAGTCTGTAATGGGCCATAATAAAAAAAGATACATTGTTGCAAAAAGTAGGGAAAAGAGAAGTTAGCCATTTTAAAATTTAATTTCAGGTATAAGCCACAGAATGATTATATATTCCAGTGAATTCTAAATAAAAATAGTATCTGTTACATGTTCTACTCATTTAGCATTTGGATGAAACCAATGAAATTAAGAAATATAACCAAGGTTCTGGGAAAAAGAAACATCATCCTCTGTCTAAAATGATTGTTTTTTCTCATTCTTCCTCCATAAAAGTTTGTTTTATTTACATTTAATCAGTAGTTTAAGTAATACCACTAAGAATATTCAATACTATTCCCATAATCCTTAATGATACAGATGCCCTGTCTGCATGCATCCACCAATACAATGTGTGTTTGTCTCAGCATTCACTAGACAGAATAAAAACAAGTTTGATCATTTCTTTTTTTTTTTTTTCCATTTATTTTTATTTTATTGAAATACAAATGTCAATCAGACAGTTTCAAAACACCATAACCATACAGAGTCGATGAAATAATACATTGCAAACTGTTTTCATAATGTTTTGGTAATGTACAAGGTGCATACATGATATTATATTTACAGGTATTTATGTAGCTGAATTATATCACAGATTCAATAATTATTTGCCTAGTGGATGACCATAGCACTAAAAGCCGACATAATATCCTGTCCCACCACCAATAGTGCAGATCTTGCCTCTCATATAATTATGTAGAAGCACAGCGTTATCTAACCCAACTGTACTGTCTATACACACACAGGATGATTTTTCCTTTCTACAACCCTTCCTTTGTCTACACCTGTCAAAAGTGGGCACTCCGTTGA
>PVKA01042947.1:0-17077 GCA_004027165.1 Ctenomys sociabilis | reverse complement strand
GAACACACATTTATTAGAAAATATTCATTCTGTTTTATGTTGTAAGATGCTCAATATTCACATGAGATACGAATGTGAAGCTTACTGCCTTTGTTACAAAGTAATGCCAATGACCTTATCTTCTGGATCTTCAAAAACTGAAGTTTTCACATTAACTATTGGGAAGATACACAGTCTTGGTGGACTGCCAAGTTTTTGGCCACAGTACTTAGAGATTCAGTGAGGATCCACAATATTAGAGAATCACTGATGCCTTACCTCTTAACTCCATTAAAATGCTGGTTTTATGAACAAAATTGTAGGACCACAGAAGAAAGTACTTTACATTGCATAGTATGCCTAAGAAGAGGAATAGGAGAGAAAAAAATTCTCCCAAGTTTCACAGAAATCCACCTGGTCAAGCAATGGCCGTGACTCAATGTGTTAGCACATATTAATAGAAGTACTAAGAGGCGTTGTGCATAGTTCCAGTGTAATTCGTGAAGAGACTTAACGAGTCTTAATACATAGCAAAACATGGATTAATACAAGTCTGTTGTACATCCAACAGAAAGGTATAACCACAAGATGTGGGGAAAATACCATAGTAGTATGTCAGCTAATATAAAACAAATTCCAACCACTAAAACCTTCTCACAGTTGCCAAGCACACTGGTAACTGAGTATTGTTATGGGTGAATGGACTGTGTAGGTTTAAGTTGCTGAACACAAGGATCTGAAAGCACTGGACTGAGACTCATTCACATGCATAAGTTAATTCAAAATGAAAATGGTTTGAGCATGAAAAGGACTTCTAAAGTCCTAAAAATAACAGCTCCTCCAGTCCATGAACTTCAAATGACCACTCATTCCTAGAAACTACAAAATAGAAAATGGAAGATACGAAGAGTGCCTAAAGCTGGAGGTCAATTACTTGTGGGAGGATAGCACAAAAACAAGCAGTTTGAGCTCCAAGCAGGTAAAGTAGCCACCAGAGGGACAGAGAGTTACTAAGAAGAGAGGTGGAAATGGACATCGAGCTCCTGGGAACACAAATATATGTGCCAGGGTGGTCGAGCAGCACTTTTTCCTCTCATGCAGACACAGTGCTCCATCTTCACTCAGTTTTCTGGCTCATTTCATTTCTTCAGCCTCTCAATATCTTTCTCCTAAGTAACTTTGAGAACTGCACCGGATGCCTCAGCCAAGCTGTGTTCCTTACATCCTATTGGAGCTGGTGGAGGCTTCAGATGTCAACAAGCGGCCATGACCCTCCTTCTGCTTTCTTAGGTGTACCAGGTGCATTCTATTCTCCTCTTAGATTGAGCAGCGGGCATTCAGTACAGAAGCAAAAGCAGGCATGCAGCCCAAAGAGGAGCTGCAAAATTGTGTGGGGCATGGTCACCTAGACAAGGTGGCCCATCTACCAAGTAGGTAGAAGAGCAAAGGACAGCAAGCAGAACATATGCAGGAGACCCAAGCCAGTAACTCTGCCAAGTCTGTCAGGGAAAAGGTCAGAGTCAGGATTTCTGTGTGGCAAAACACAGCCTCCTAAATTAGCCCTTACACCTCACTATCTTTCTGGCCAACAAAGCCTGGGCTTTTCTTCTCTGGGCTCCATAGTGTATGCTGCCCACAATATCCACCCTGTTCTCTGTGCACAGTGCTCCTGTGTCTCTCAGGTTAGGGTTTCCGGTTCTCTGAGCCCAGTCCCCAGATATACAGCACACAGAAATGCTGACAAGACACAGGGAAATTTCTGTCCTTCTAGGTATTTGCTAGGGCATCTTCAGCTAAGAGTGGTCTTCGTGAATATTCTTATGGTTTTATCCATTTTTATCTGAACTGGCTGCTCAGAAATGTAGGTAGTATTTTTCTCAGTCTTTGTTAGACTATTATTAGGTGAATTTTGGAACGTACACTATTGGTAATCAACATGAATTATTCTCTCCCCTCCATGAATCACTTAAACCAATGAAGTTCTGTACTTAGGTCAACTGTGTTGGAAATTTTTCATATTTATTGAACAGAGTGTCATGAATTTTCATTTTTTCCTTGGGCCCCAAAATTCTGATCTTGCTGTCCATGACTATAGTGCTTTTTTTCTTTTTTAAAAATGTATTTAGTACATGGTCTGCAGAATCTCATTACACAGATGTACTCATAGTGAGCCTCCTGTTTTCAGTCTCTCAAGCCCTGGATTACAGGAGCATGCCACCACACCCAGTCTCAGTTGCTGTTTTAGTGCACCCCAGGGGTGGGACCAGCTTGGTATATGGTGCTGGGGATTGAACCCCAGTTCACTGTGCTCACCTAAACAGGCACTTTAGTCTACTGAGCTACCTGGACATCCTCATAGTTATTTTCATTAAGAAAACTGATGCACTGAGACCTGGTAAAATCAGATTCAATTCTAGAAATTAAGGGCCACATCAATCCCAATGTTTTTGTTAAATCATGTAAATATTTATGTCTGCATATTTCTTCCGTTACACCCTTTTTGCCCTTGGTATAACATGTGCTTCTTTTTCCACTGGTTTCACCAGACAGAGCTTAAAACATCACATGCTTTTTGGTATTTTGAGATATAGTCTCACTATGCAGTTCTGGCTGGTGTTTCACTCGCTGTGGAGTACAGAGACACAGTGATGTTGTAAAGATAGGTGACTCACGAGATTTCCAGGGAGAAATGCACCAGTGCAGTATGCAGTGCATGGTGTGTATTACAGAAGTTGCTCAGAGGCAGCAGTCAATGTGAATGCTGTTTCTCCTGCACAGAGGGTGTGGCCAGGCACAAATTGAGTAAGGGGCTTACTGAATCAGGGGTTAGGAATAGTCATGGGCTGGCTTCTCTCAGGGTTCTGAGTACTGAAATCCCACAGTGGCTGGGTGAGGAATGTCCATGGGAACACTCAGGGTCAGGGAGCAGAGGGCAGAAGAACAAGAGATACTCAGAGTATTGTAAGCTTAACAACAAAAGCTCCAATGCCAGGCTCAAAGGGCAGGTTCAGCCTTAACTTCTTTGGAGCTGAAAGCACTAGAATTGGAAGCTCACACTAATCATAGCGCAGGATGCCTGGGTCACAGTGCAATAATCTGGATTCTGTCTTCCTCCAACAGTGCCATGTGAGCCACACCTGAACTGGACACTAATGTTAATCTTTAGGCCCCAGAAATTAAGTGGAAGCTTACAACAATAGAGCTTTCAGTTCTTTTTAGTATTTATTTTTCTTTTTTAGTTGTTTATTTTATTTTATCATAAGAGTGAACATTGTTTTCAGTTCTTTCCATAGCTTTTGTATTGTAATCTCTCTCTCTTTTTTTATTTCTTCAGGTCAGGATTTTCCCGAAGAATGAGGGTTTTTTCCTGTATTTTTAGTGAAGGATCTACAGGTTGTTCAAGGTCTCACTACTAAATGGGACTCATAGTGATCCTCTTGTTTAGAGCCTCCATGTGCTGGGATTACAGGCAAGCACCACCATGCCGAGTCTCAATCACCATCTCAGTATGTGCCAGGGCAGGGCTGGCAAGGCAGGCACAGGGCTCAAACCTCTGACCCCTGTGTCTGTTTGCAGGCACTTTAATCTTCTGATCTATTTGGCTGGTCCTCCAAAGAATGAGTTTTAAAAAACTGCAGGAAGTACTAGCAAGACAGCTTTGGCCAAAATAGTCATATGAAAGGTTACTAGATAATATCTATGCTGTCTTACTCCACTCCTAACAGAGCTACTTCCATCTGAGAAAAACAGTGTACCAAGTGTCCATCAGTGGGCTTGTATTCGTATTTTTGGTCAGCTGCAGTACAGTTTATCAGACTGTGCTAGGTAGTTGTGGCTTGCTGGGTTCAGGTCTGAGGGCAATTATGTGGCAGGGTTGAATGGTGGTATCACAAGTATCAGGCAGGAATATTTACATAAGTACATTTGGTACTGGATGAGGTCTAGCACACTAAGAGCTTAACAGTTAAGTTTGATCCAAAGGTGAGCCTGTTGGATTCTTTTTGACCAGAAGGACAGTCGTGAAGTGCTTGAATAAGGAGTCCACTAGGCACTTCCAGGGGGTATTCATATGAATTGATATCACTGTTTCTGGGAGCGCAAGAATTTAGAATTTTAGAAGCCAGCACCTCCATGAAATTTATAGTTCTTTTTGATCATTAGTTTCTGCCAGATGTTAGAACAGAGCTTTTGTGTTTTTGTAGTGTGAAGGTTGGGTGTCATTCTAGGAAACTAGAAAGGCCAGCTGTAACTGCTTCTCCTAATAGTGTAAACAAGTTTATGAACCTTGAGAGGTTGAGTCTAGGTCAGCTGTGTGTCTGCTGACAGGAACAAATGGAAGGCAGGAGACAGCACTCTTAGATCTAGGCAGGTGTAGCAGCAGTCTGCGAGTGGAAAAAGACTAAGTAGAGAAAGTCAATATTTTAATCTAGAACAGTCCCAAAACTAAAGGGGCAGTATAGAACTTTCAGATTGTGGTTATCTGTCTCAGACTGATATAGGAATCCTGTTGTTGGGGAAGAGTCAAAGTTTAAACTATAGGGCCAAGTGAGATGAAGGCTCATGAACTCAGTGAAGAGGAGATTCCTTCCAGGCTGGAAGTTTGTCTCTTACTGAAGGAAGAGAGGTAAGAGTCCAAGTTGATTTCAGAATGGTATCTTTTTGACTGAGAGATCTCTGAAGGGTAATGTTCCATTATTTACAGGAATGTACCTGGTCTGCCTGTGACTTTGCAATGGCAAGTGGGGTCTGTGAGAGGCCATTAGACAGGGTTCACTCTTTCCTATTCACTCAGGCTCACATGGTTCAACCCACTTGTGGGGCTGAGAGTCCAATTTTGACTGCCAAAATTTAAAAGTCAGTAGGAGCTGTTGACAGTCATCTCGTTTGAGCATCAGATAATGCAACCTGAACAGCGTAGCCGGATAAGCAGATATGTCTGGAAGGAGGGCCTCTGTCACTGAATGAAGGCCATGGCTTGCTGGAACAAGGTCAGCTGGCTGGAGGAATATGAGTGAGGAGTGGGAAGTGAAGCAGCAAGTGTTGGAAGCACATTCAGAAGCATAAGAGTAGTTTCCTTTCTTTTTAATGCTGACAAAGTCCCCTTGCCTACAGTCAAGGGACTTTGGGTCTTAAGTGATGAGCTCCCATCTGTCTCTGTGTGGTGCCCTTTGTGCATGCTTGAATGATGGCACAACACCGTAGGGCAAGCTTCACGGTATGAGCATTCAGATGCCTGCCTGGCTGCACCCTCTTGGGGGACCTAGGCATGACTTAGCTAAGGACAGTGTATGTCCTCTGTTACATCACAGGTTGGTCACCATGGAACTGCAGGAGATGGCCCAACAGGAGTCTCTAGTGCTGGTGTACAGCTGAAGTAGCCCTTACTTACACCTCCACCCACATCTCCCACTATGCACAAATGTAAAATCAAAACAGATCCAAGATGGCCCATATGGAAATCACTATGGTAATGCCTGAAAAAATGAATAATACATGCTTCATTTGAACCAACTATTTTCCTTCTGGTATCTTCTCAGAAGAGCTAAAAGCATCATGTTATACTTACAAATCCACCTTCATAGCAGATTAATTTGTAATACTTAACTGCTGGAACCCACCCTGGCCCCCAACAATGGAAGAGTGACAATGGAAAGAAAATGTGTTCTTCATGAATAATGGAATGCTGCTCTGCCACAAAGAAGGATAAATTTGACACATTTTTAAATAATAGTTATAAATTGTTATGGTTTGTGTGTATTTGTCCTCCCAGGGCCTCATTCAGTCATTGAGGTGCAGTTCTGTAGTTTGTGTTTAACTCATGATCTAAGGCTGGGATTATGGGTCTGAGAACTGCTGGAATTATGGGTGTGGGTGCTACTCCTAGCCTAGGGTGGGTAGCCTGAAGGTAACATAAGAGCCAGAGAGACAGACTTGCTCTCTGTTGCTACTGTTTTTGGTAGTCCTCCCTTGGCTCCTCTCTGCTCTTTGCCATTGCCATGAAATGTCACTCTCTGCCATGTTCCACTCTTCCTTGGAGCCAGCTGAGTACGAATTGAAGCCACCAGTAACTGAGAGTTAAATGAACCTTTCCTCCCTTCATTTTGAGTGTTGAATATTTTTCCCAGCAACGAGAGAAGAGCAACTGAAACATCATAATTTTATGTGAAATAAACTGGATACACAGGTTTAAATATTGCATTGTTTCTCTTATATAGAACTCCAATGGGTAAATAAGAACAAAACTTGTTGATATGTATTGGGAGGTGAAAAATGGTTCAAATGGAAAGGTCAACAAGGGACGATGGGGGTGGGGGATGAAGGGAAGGGGGTGAATATAAATAAAAGAAAGAAAAAGAATTTCAAAATTCAATCCCATGTATCATTAAACTCACAATATATTATTTGCTCTGTTCCTGTTATGGTTTTGCAGGTAATCCATTTTGTAGGGAACTTTGAATAACTTCTTGTTGCAAACTTTGTTTTTCTGACTATAAGCAACTAAGAGTTTTCCATATTGAAATGTTAATGCTTAACTTGTACGACACTGAAACATTATGAAAACATTTTGCAATGTATTAATTTAAAAATAAAATAAAGTAAAATTTATTTTCCTACTTTAAAAAATTCTGAATAATCTGAAGAGTTTCTTGCCAATTTTGAACAAGATACAGGTGAAATTCAGAGAATTCATTTTTTAAGCATTAGCATCGTTACAGGAGAGATGTGCTGATTTAAAGTGAGTTGTTGATACTGCCCAAATTCCATAGCTGTTGGGCAGCAGGAAGGACAAGCCCGCAGGACCACACTGAGCTTTCTCCTTGCTCATCACAGTTTCCATGAAGATGCTGTCTGAGTGCAACAACATAAAACACTTGTGTATTTGGAGAACTCCAGATTTTATTCTCCTTGGGAGGATGATGCCACTGGGGAAGTGCAGTCTAAACTGTGCAGACCTGCAAGGCAAGTCCCAGGTCATGCTCCATCCCAGATAGAGCTTCCATGACTGCAGGCTTCCCTGGTACCCAATGCACTTACACTGGTAACAGCGCTCATTCCCACATACTGAATGTTGTACCTCTGGGTGAGAGCCTCTGGAAGTTGATCTTTGATTTTACCTGTGAGTTAGGGGAAAATTTAAACTGCTTTTTATTTCATATTTCCTGACAAGGAGGATGTGAGCAAAATGGGCATTTTTCTTCTGCTTCTGCTTAAGGCAACACTTCCACAGCCTGCTTTTCTTTTTAAAACAAAAGAAACTAATTTAGAATAGCATTGAACCATGTCGAAAGTTTGTATATCTTGGGGGGTTCTTGGTGAGTTCTGGGGCTTTAAGTGAATGTGCTTTGGAACCTACAGTCTCAAGCATGTTGGGGAAATTATCTACCACCATGAGTTTTTCCCACCTTGAATTCACATATAAAGAGAGCATCTGCAACTGTACTTGATGGAGTGCTGCATTTGAAGTACATTTCCTTATCACAACTAGTAACATGAAGCAGCACATGGAGCTTGTACAATGTTGACATTGATTGTACAGTGTTGACTGAATATATACCAGGTCTTTGGCTTAATTCCAGTACCAACCCTAAATGTAAGCAAACCAAAAAGTAAGTATTAGAAGGAGAAGTTGACTTTTTATATTTTAATGTCTTGTGATTTTCACACAGTCTGTGGACAGCATTATCATCTCGGTAATACGAGAGAAGTAGCAACTTTTTTGTGTGTTAAACATCCTGTTCTGAGATGTGAAAATTTACTACATCAACATCTCTGCTCTTCATTTGCTAGTAAGATAAAAGAAATATTTAAGTATTTATCTCCCTACATTAAACAGATAATAGATTTCATTCTACAATGACAGATCAATCCACTGTATCAGAGAAATTCGGATCTCTATATAATACTGCTTAGCCTCTGATTCCCTGGACATATCTGATATCCATCTAAGACTATAATTTTCTGTGCTTCCACGACCCTTCCACAACTGATTTCTCCCACAGCATCCAAACAAGAAACTACATCTCCATATCATCAATGTCATGAAAATCAGTATCAAGTAATACCTGTCTCAGTAGCCAAGTCCAAAGGAATTAGCTGTATCTGTCTGCCTGAATGAAGGATATGTTGTGTTGTCCTTGAGTTGTTTTCTTACATGCTGTCCATAAAGTAGGAAGCACTCAAAAACATTAAAGGAGTGCAAACTGTCCCAGCTTACCTTTCATTTTAAACCATAAGTTACAATGAGGATTCCGTGTGGGTGTGTCACAAGCCAGTATCTTTGCTTTCTATCTCCAAGTTCACTTTTGGTGAATGCCTCGAACTTTTGAGTTGGACCTTAATGTTACCTGAGCAGTGGGGACAATATAGGACATTGTCCATACCACCAATCAGAGACCCTGCTAGGAGAAAGGCACTTTCTTTCCAGGTTCACTCTCAAAATGACTATCTATAGCCATGTCCTCAAGTTTACTCCTAGTCAATGATGACATCTATAATTACAGTGATCAGAACCTCAGGCAACTGTTGATTTGGCACTTTGTCCCCATAGATGAACTCCATACACCCTGCCAAGGACTGCCAGTGCAACATGGCAGATAGCTTCTGTGTACAAGCTGCTTGATGGCCATATCTTTAGCAGCCAGCTTCATATTTCTCAGGGGCTTACATCCAATATCTATGAACCATGGTAGGGTGGTATGTGTCCACCATGGGAGTGCCATTCAAAATAGTTTCATTAATCTTGGCATCCCTGCCCTTTTTCCTACTGCACACCCAATGGAGATCATGGATCTTTTAGTGTCTCTATAGTATTCCTTGAGGTCTTGGCCTAGCTGAGGAGCTCAATTCCTTTAAGGGCTGAGTCATACTCTATTATGTCATTTCCCACCAAAATCTTAGCCTTCTAAGACCTTCAGCTCATTGGGTGATGGTCAGATGCATCAGAGAAAATATTCTACCTTTTCAAATGTTAATCATAGGGGAAAATAATCTTATGTTAGTACTCAGATTTCTGTCTGACCAGATATCTGAGTATAATGACACAGTCAGGTCAGTACACAAAATGAATCATCATGGGGAGTGTCTTGCCTCGTGTGGTCTAAGGGACTGCTCCCAAATGACAGTAAGGTGTCTGTATTGCAAGGTGAGTTCCTGGCTGCATCATGAAGGGTATTTCCAGGAAAGCTGCTGTCTTGTGACAGATGAAAAAAGGCAGGATGAAATGTGATCAAGGAAGGCAGAATAGAGAAGCTTCACTCCCACTGGGACCACAGTTACCTTATTAACCTCTAGTGTCTTATTCAGTCCTTGTTCTCAGGTGATCATCCTCAGCTCTTCAATTGACACTTATGAAGATGCATGTCAAAGACAAACTAATCAATAGGCTAGTTAAGGAAATAAAGAGAGGTTTTGAAAAGAATATTTGATTGCAAATTGAGGCAGAGCAGGCGTTAACTGCACTCTGGGGCTTTCAAATTAGAGTGAGGGAAATAGAGAGAGCAGCAGGAGTGCAGAGGAAGGGACAATCAAGTAGGTGATTCCTCCCTTAGGTGTCCTTCCCCTCAGATGCTGGGAGGCAGAGGCCAAGTCGTTCTTGATAATCTTATTCCCACCACATGAGTTTCAGGTGCTTTGGAATAGGATGCCAGGCTAGAAAATGATGCATGTTTCTTCTATGTTAAAGGAGAGAATTAGGATTTTCTCATATTTTAGAAAATATGCTGCAAAAGGAAGATCATGGTGTATGAGCACCACAGCCTACAACAAAGAGTTACTTAAATGCTGGCTTCAGCAGCACATGTACTAAAGAGTAAATTCAATGGACAGCCTTGGTTTTTGCCAGGCAGTGACTATGAAAGATTGTCTTTGAAATATGGCCTACAGATCTCAGACACCATGTTAGTGTTTCCACTCTTTCAGTATGAAGGGGAGAGGAGATGGTTTCAATTGTGAGACAGTGAGCATTGCACATGCCAGGGTTGAGGTCTAGGCCAAAAATGAGGTCATAGGAGGCAGGCTTCAGCTAACTTGAGAGTATCTTCTTGCTCTGTGACTTCACAAGACAAAGCAAGTCTTCAGCTTAAATTTTCCAGTTCCTTCAGCTCTAGACTACTGGCCAGGCAGATCCTTCTTCTGGTTCATGTCAGATATCAAGTTAATCAGGGAAGTGTGGGGCTAGACACCTGGAGTCCTTGAGGTTGTAAGATTCTTGTTTCTCTGTCAGAAGAAGACACACTGACCCTGAACAGGCCAACAGAAACCTAGGTGTATATAATCAGATTGATAATGTGTTCATTTCAGGGGCTTCTTTGCAGGTTCTTGGAGTCCAAAACAATGAACTACATAAGGCACACAGAGAAAGCCACTAATGTGTGCATTTATAGAAGATGGAAAAGCATGCCCATCAGAGTGAGGGTGAGCTAGTGAGAAGGCTCACAGGCACCTGGAAAGAAGGCAAAGGGAACTGTTCCTTTTATGTAAAGAAGACATGGAAGAAATCCTGTAAAATATACTTGGCTTCATGCCCTTGCAATCTATCTTATGGCAAAGCTCTTTTAGCTTCCTGTGATATGTAACTGAAGGATATGAAACAGTATTTTCATTGATTGTATCCACATGTAAATGAAGCACTGAAGAGAACATCTTTGATTGGTCGTGTGAACAATACCCGATTCAAATGACAGATGAAGAAGGGCTTTCTGATTGAATGGCATATTTCTGATTGGCTCTTTGAGCAGTAATGATGAAGGCTCACCACATTGTGAATTTACCTCTCCCTAAAATACTGCTCTCCCTGCTGCCATGTCCTATAGGAAGCCATCCTTGACTTTCATTGGATTCTATGCTCAATAAATGATTGGCCATATTAGATAGCAATGGTTACTCTATAGGTCTCCCATCCCTTTCCTCCCTGGACAATTCCTGCAATCTTTCCTGGCCATAAGAAGTCATGATTTGAAGCACACATTTGTGTCTGTCAGATAAGCTCAGGGGAATACTATGAACTATAACTTCTATCTCTGGCAGAGGAATCAGGATTTTCCCTATATCTTGCCCCAGGAAAAATCTCCCAGAGTGCCATGTCCTCTCCATAGTGGTAAATTTGGAACAGATTAAACTTTGGTGAACATTTCTGGCCCAGACTCTAGCATCAACCTCTCTAACACCTGCTGGAGGCCCCATACAGAAGGACAGAGCCCAGGACACACCCTGCACTTGCTGAGCTGGCTCTATCCACTGCTAGGGTCATATGGTTCATGTCTGTATATCTTCCCAAATTCTCATGCAATCATTGGGTGAGCTTCTAGATCTTCTCAATGATACATGTTCCAAAGCTGGGATTATGGCTAGGAGTGTTGCACTCACCCTGCGGAGGCAAGCCTGCATACAGTGTAAGAGATGGAAAGAGGCTTGCTCTCTGATGCTCTTGTCTTTGCCCTGTTTGCATTTGTTGTTTTCTCTTAACATGAATTGTTACCCTCTGCCATGTGCCACTCCACCTACAAAGTGTGCTTTGTATGGACTGACATCTTCAGAAACAGTGAGCTAAGTAAGCCTTTCCTTCCTTAATTCTGACTGTTAGGTATTTTGTTTTACCGATGAGCTAAATGTAACCAACACAGAATTTGGTAGTAGGGGCTTTATTGTGACTATACCGGACCATGTGGTTGAAGAGCCTATGGAAATGGCTTGTGGGGAACTATTGAAGAAGTCTAGAGGTTTTGGTTGATAGGAACAAGTTAAAGAAACTTAGTTTATGCTGTGTGGCAGATTCTTTTCAGAGCTCAGAAGTCCAAAAGACTTATAGGAATCATCCAATAAAAGATCAAGATCAGCAGAATTTTGAGGGGTAACAAAACTGTATTGATTTTTGTACTCAAATTATGTACATTATGGCTTGGGAGAAAGTTTGTCTGTATGTTGTTTCTCTCCACTGAATTTGCCTGAGATTGAGATTAAGGGTGGGGGGATAATTATTCAGACAAAGGTAATTTCAACACAGCTCAATATCAAGTTGCTGATATGGCCACAGTTGGGGCCTTTTAACTGGGGTATTATTACAAATCACAAATAGTGAACCCAATATATTGGCTTAAAATACGAGTTTGGTCAAAAGAAAGCACTAAGAGAGCTGTGGACTACAAAGATACAGTTGAGATCCTCACTGCTAAAAAGGAACAAGACAATGAAAAAGCTGTCCTCAGGACAACAGAAGAAGCAATCAATCTCCAGCCTGTACAGTCTCATATGCAAAAAGTAAGTTTTTGCTTAGAAAAAATGCCATAGAATACCATGTGCTGGAATGGTGGTGGCTCCTCCATCTTGTGAAATGAAAGTGACAGAGCAAATTTGTTCCTTGAAATCAGGTGCATGATTTCACACTGTGGGACACTGATTGATTTGTGTGCTAATCAATTCCTTCTACCAGGGAGGGCAGGGTGGAGTAAGTGGCTACTACTTAGACTGGCATCATCCAGGAGGCACTGTTCAAGGTACATACAACACGCGTAAGTCTAGAGGTTCAAAATATCTACACAGATTTCCAAAGGCCTTGGAGGGAAGGCAGAGTTCCCAAAGTATAGAGCTGTGAGCATATGTCAAAAACTAAAGTAAAATATCTGCTATTTCAATGTGTAAAACCTACATCATTTTAGAAAAGCTATAAGGAGGGAACAACAAGTGGGACTAAGTAAAAATCCACAGTAGCTAAAAACCCAAATGTGACACAGAAGTAGAACCACATGGAGCTAAGCATTTTCCCTGGATTTCAACAGATTTCAATGTGGAAGTACAGGACTTAATGCTTTCTATGCTGGATTTTGGACTTTGTCTGGACCCAGTGCTTTCTATCCTTCTGTTTATGCATTCTGGAATGATAGTGTTTATCTTGTGGTATTAAAACGTTAGAAAGGGACCGGTCAGAGACAGCACGGCAGACTCTGCCATCTTCCTTGATCCTGCCCACGCCGCCCAGCCCCAGAGATCTCCCAAGACAGTGCAGCCCACTCTACCAGTGTACTCGATCCTGCCCATTCAGGCCAGCCAGAGACCGGCCTGAGATAGCGGCCGGTTCCAGCAGCCTCCTGGATCCTGCCCCTAGCTCTCCCACTGAGTGGGAATTTGCACGACTCACAAGACTTCCAAGATCAGTGAGTGTGTGGTGAGACCAAGGGAGGGCCATTGGCTTCTTCCCATGGGCGCTGCCCAGATCCTCGTTCCTAAGCTCTCCAAGCCAGTGACCGGCCTGAAATCTCAGGACCCACTCACCAGCACCTCAATGGATCCCTTGCCCTAAAGCCCACTGAGCGAGTGGGAATTTCCCCGATTCCTTGGACATCAAAGTTCAGTGACTGTAGAACTCCAGGCCCATGGTGCTGGAGAGACATTTCCCAGGGATTCCCTACCACCCCCTACCTCCTGTGGTCCAGTGAGAACTCCAGGCCTACCGCACCAGAGAAACATTTCCAGGTGATTGCCGGTCCCACCCCACAGCCCCAGACCCAGTGCAGGTCGGCCTGGAGTGAGAACTCCAAGCCTGCCATGCCAGAGGGACGTTTCTCAGCAATCCCCAGTCCCACGCCATGGCCCAAAACCCAGTGCAGCCTGGCCTGTGAGTGAGGGCTCCAGGCCTGCTGCACCAGAGGGACCTCTTCCAGCCTTCTAGGGTTATGGCCTGTAGACGCGGACCCAACACAGGCAGGCTGAACAAGTGAAAAAGAACATCCACTATCCTTTTGTGGGCCCAGAAGACCCACCAAAGCCCAGGCCCAGCACCTAGAGAGGAACATGCCTGACACAGGAAGGCTTACCCCAGCAATTTTCCGGAACCTTGCCCCGAAGCCAGCTAAGACAGGGAATTTTCATTACTTGCTTTGCATCCCACTTTGGTTAGTGCTCGCCTGAACAGGGACCCAACATAGGGGAAACAAAGGAGCTGCAGCAAAAAAGGAACTGAACACAACAGCTAGATCCAGGATAGGCATACCTGGATAATCTCAAACTTAATAGACTGTCACCCAAATCTCATAACAAGCTAAGGTTATAGCTGCATCAAAGCTCTTCACCAAAGGGCAAAGGTCAGTGCTATACAAAATGGCAAAGACAAGGGGGAAAATGCAATCCCAGACCTCGAGTCCATCAGGAAGGGCAGAAGACACTAGGTCAGCTGCAATGAATGAATTAGCAGATACAGCAGCAAAGGAACAACAGCAGAAAGCTATAGAGGAAATAAAATGAGAAGTAATTCCCCAAATTAAAAAAGAAATATCTTAATAAATAGTATCTGAAATGAAGAATGAATTCCAGAAACATTGGGTGGAAAAGCTATGCTCACCCAGAACAAGTGCAGAGAGCACTGTTCCAGCTGAAATATATGAATTAACAGCATCTGAAGCAAAGAAACAACAGCAGAAAGATCATGAGGAAATCAAAGCAGAAATAAGTTCTGAAATCCAAAAAGAACTTTTTGGAAAAAAAAAGAATTCTTTGAAGTCATAGCATCTGAAATACAGAAACAAGTCCAGAAATATACAGAGGAAACCCAACTTGGAAGAAACACTGCAGATAAAGAATAACTACCTCTAAAGAAGACATGGATAAAAATTTGGAGGAGATCAGAAATATGATGGATTCCTTGAATGAGCAATACAGAAAAGAAATAGAACACATGAAACACAGTCAGGGAGATATAGAAGAACTAAAAATATCAATCACAAGTCTACAAAACCGTCTGGGTGAAAGCGAAGACAGAGTTTCAGATCTTAAAGATCCTGGAGCAGCTAGTGAAAAGATGAGAAAGGATCTCTTAGAAACAACAAGAATGCATGAAAAAATAATCCATCACATGCAAGATGATGCCAGGATGAACAATGTGAGAATAATTGGTATCAACGAACAAGAAGGAGTCAATATAAATGACACAAAAAGAATTTGGGGAGAAATAATCACAGAAAACCTCCCAAATATTAGGAAACAATCCAACATTCAGGTCCCTGAAGCACACAGAACACCAAATAGCCTCAACCCAAGTAGAAACACACCAAGACATATAATAGTTAAGATCTCAGAAATCCAACACAAAAATAATATACTGAAAGCTGCTATAGAGAAGAAGCAGATCACATTCAAAGGAAAAACCATCAGAATTACAGCCGACTTCTCTACACAAACAATGAAGCCAAGGAGAACATGGAGCAGAGATCTTCAAGTTCTACATGAAAACAAATTCCAGCCCAGACCATTATACCATGCAAAACTGTCTTTCAAGTTTGATGGAAAAGTGAAATACTTCCACGACAAAAAAACAACTCAAGAATATCATGATGACAAGGGCACCCCTTCACAGGCTGCTGGAAGATGTTCTAGAGAGAGACCACAATGACCAGAACTCCATGAATGAGAATGGAAGTAACCCACTAAACAGGACAGACAATGAAACACAGGTTACAAAGGAATAAACAAAACCAGGTAAATATCATGACAAACATAAGTCAGCACATTTCAATTATAACCATCAATGTAAACGGACTCAATTCTCCAATTAAGACAAATATACTGGCATGGTGGATTAGAAAACAAAATCCAACAATATCCTCCATACAAGAAACACAGTTAACTCAAAAGGACATTCATAGGCTCAATGTCAAAGGATGGAAAACAATACTACATATTACCCCAGCACCTCAGAAAAAAGCAGAAGTAGCAATTTTGTTCTCAGACAGTCTTGACTTCAAACCAAGAATGATCAAATGATACAAAGAAGGCCACTATATATTGGTCAGGGGAAAAATCCAAGAGCAAGAAGTAACACTCATAAACATTTATGCACCAAACACAGGAGAACCCAACTATGTAAGACAAATCTTAAGGGACATGAAAAACTTAATGTCTAAGAACACAATCTTAACAGGAGAACTTAACACCCCCTTATCTCAAAAAGATAGGTTAACCAGACAAAAAATTAGCAAGGAAGTATCAGAACTGAACTGGAGCTTGGAACAAATGGACTTGATGGACATATACAGAGTGTTCCACCCAACCACAACTGAATACGGTTCATTGAGTCTGAATACATTTTTTCAGCTGCATGCGGTTCATTTTCCAAAATAGACCACATACTAGTCAAGCGGTCATACCTAAGTATATGCAAGAGAATAGAAATTATCCCATGCACACTATCTGACCACAATGCAATGAAACTGGAACTAAATGACAAAAGAAACCAGAAAAACCTGCTAAATTCATGGAAACTAAACGACACCCTACTCAGCAATCAATGGGTTGCAGAAGAAATTCAACAACAAATTCAACAGTAACTACAATTCAATGAAAATTCAAGTACAACTTCCTGGAATTTATGGGGTGTGATGAAAGCAGTTCTTAGATGGAAAATTATAGCTATGAACTCACACATTAGGAAAGCAGAAAGGGAACAAATTAGCACCCTAAAATTGCACCTCTGACAATTAGAAAAAGAAGAGCAAACGAAACCCAGAGGGCAAAGATGGGGAGAAATCATAAAGATTAGAGCAGAAATTAATTCAATTGAGACAAAGAAAACGGTTCAAAGAATCCACAAATCAAAAAGTGGGTTCTTTGAAAAACTAAATAAAGTTGATAAGCCTCTTGCCAACCTCATGAAAAAGAGGCAAAAGAAAATTCAAATACAAGCAACAAGGAATGAAAAGTGTGAAATCACCACAGATCCAGTAGAAATTCAGAAGATTATCAATAGTTACTTCGGGAATCTTTACACTCACAAAATAGAAGACACAGAAAAAATGGACAGATTCCTCGAAAGGTACAAATTACCAACACTGAATCAAGAAGATATAGCAACTCTCAATAACCTGATAACAGCCAACGAAATACAAAATGTATTAAAGAGCCTACTGACAAAGGAAAGTCCAGGGCCTGATGGATTCACAGCTGAATTCTACAAGAAATTTATAGAAGATGTAATCCCCACACTCCACAAACTCTTCAATGAAGTTGAAAAGGAAGCAGTCTTCCCAAAATCATTTCTGGAGGCAAGTATAATACTGATTCCAAAACCAGGGAAAGACACAACCAAAAAGGAAAACTTCAGGCCATCTCCCTC
>PVKA01042946.1:0-17079 GCA_004027165.1 Ctenomys sociabilis | reverse complement strand
CTTTCTGTGGAATTGTTCTCTGTCTCTATATCATAGTCCTCTGAAATTGCGTGCACTTCCACAGCAATTGGAACGTCTTCAGCTGTGTGGACCTCTATAGGACTCTCCTCGTGAGTTTGCGGGTTGACTGACTCAGGTGAGTCGCACTCTTCATCACAAATTTCAACATCAGCAGACTTTTCTGAAACCAAAGAAACCTATTATTCTATTATTATTACTAAAGCCTATTAAGTAAATACACCTGTACAAAAAGATGTTTATAGCATGCACTATTTTTCCATTGATCTATGCAAAATATGCCAATGCTATAAATTAGCTCTAACCTGCAGAAAAGGCAGTGTGGTCTAGAATTCTTAGTACAGGACTGGGAACCAGGTAGTTATGATTTCTGTTTCTGGCCTTGATTCCTTCTGCAAATTTTGGGAGATCATTTGGTATCTCAGAATCTGAATCATCATCTGTAAAAAGATTTGGAAAAAAAATATGTATTACTTAAGGCAAAACATAAAGCATTATAAAAGAAAATACAATTTTTTTTTTCTTTTTTGTGGTACTGAGGATCAAACTCAGAACCTTGCTAGGCAGGCATGCTGTTTAGCTATCTCCCCAGTCCACAAGAAACACAACTTTGCACTAAGGATTTAGATGCAGTTGTTAAAATGATGTTATCTATATACCCTAGACAAATATAAAATATCTGCCCAAGAAATAGAACAAAATCTACCCAAATAAACAGTTACTTTTAGCCGGGCATGGTGGCGCATGCCTGTAATCCCAGCACTCGGGAGGCTGAGGCAGGAGGATTGTTGTGAGTTCGAGACCAGCCTGAGCTACAAAATGAGCTTAAGGCCAGCCTGAACTGCATAGTGAGACCCTGTCTCAAAAAGACAAAAAAAAAAAAAAAAAAGAATATAGGTGTTTTAAGCTAGTTTGAATAAGCTTTTATTATCCTAGTCCAGCCATCCTTCTCCCGGCCCTGAAGTTAGAACACAGAAAGTGAAACACAGGTCAATAAATAAAACTGGGCTTCAGTGTTTTAAAAGATTCTTAGTTTTTTTTTTTTTTTTTTTGGTAGAACTGGGGATTGAACTCAGGCCCTTGTGTTTGCCAGGGAAGTGCTTATTCCACTGAGCCATCTCCCTGGCTCGCAACAGTTTTACATTTATGGAATTATCAAGATAGAAAATTCCCAAATGCCCTGTATTGTTTCCCTACTATTAACATTTTACACCAGGATGGTATGTTGATTATAATTAATGACATATTACTACTGATAATATATTACCAGTGATGCCCACATTTCATCCAGATACCATAAGTTTTTATCTAACATCTTTATTCTGTCCCAGGATCTCACATTACATTTAGTTGTCATGTATCTTTTTTTTTTTTTTTTTTTGCGGAACCAGGGATTGAACTCAGGCCCTTGTGCTTGCCAGGGAAGCGCTTATTCTACTGAGCCATCTCCCCTACCCCTCTTGTCGTGTGTCTTTAGACTATTGGTGACTTTGAAAGTTTTGAGAATTACAGGTCAGGAACTTTGTACAATGTTCCACTAATGCAATTTATCCATTGTTTTTCATGATTAGATTGGAATTATGAGTTCCTTGGAGGTAGATTCCAGAGCTAACAGGAGTCCATCACATCTTAAGTGCATAACACCAACATGAATTGCAAGTGTTGACATTGACCTTAATCTCTTGGTTAAAGTAGTATTTAGGTTTCTCCATTGTAAAGTCACTCTTTCACTTCCATATTCTACTCCTTGGAGGGAAATTACTGTGTGTAATCCATGATTAACAAGTGGAGAGTTGTGTAGCACCTTGAGGAAATAATACATAAAACTTTTAGAATTCTTCTGCACAGATTTGTCTCATTTTTTCTACTTATTTATTCAGTTTTATCAGTATGGATTTGTGGACATTCGATTTGTTCCTTGGGTTATAATTCAATGTTTCATCAAATTATTTCCGCTTTGGTTGTTATGTTCCTTTAGCATATACTACTATATGTGTGTGTGTACATCTTATTTTTAGAGTTGTTAAAAAGGTAATTCCTTATTTTCTACCACTACAAGATAGATGCTCCAGGATGACCTTATACAGTTCCTTTCCCAGAAGCATTTCTCCAGAAGCCCTGGTTTTTTGTTTGAGACAAGATCTTCCTATGTATTCCATGCTACCTTTATACTCTCTAGGCAGCCCAGGCTGGCCTCAAACTTAGTTATACATCTGGTGTAGTCTTGTGAGTGCTGGGATTTTAGGTGTGCACTCCATGCCTCACTCCAGGAACCTTAGTTCCTTTCAGTTAGGAAAGTTATAAGAAATCAAAATCTAGGCACTTAACATATTCACTACCACTAGAATGTCATTTCTTTTAGGCTCTCTCAACTAAGAGAACAACAACAAAAATGTGTTTATACTATCATAGATATATGAATATGCACATACCTATACACATTTCTGTATGTTTTGTTGTTTGAGACAGGATCTTGCCATGTAGTTCAGGCTGCCTTACAACTCATTATGTAGCCCAGGCTGGCCTTGATCTTCCAGCAATCCTCCTGCCTTAGCCTACTGAGTGTTGGTTTATAGGTATGTGTGACCACTTCTGTATGTTACTATCTGAACCAGTAATTAACCATAAGGCCATACTGATATTTTTGTTTTTATACTGATGTTTCTGACCGTACAATATTCTTCAGTTTGTTTTTCTGTGCTTATAACAGAGATGAGTTCAAAGAAATGAGGAGTGTCAGTGTTCTACAGAAAATACATTACTGATTTACCCCATGATCTCGAGAAGTCAATAGCAAATTCAAGACGGAAAAAGACCACAGCACCTTCTGTGCTTTCCTTTACTAAGTTCTTCAGACTGAAAGGCAGCACACAGAACTGTGGCTAATACTATTCTTAATAACGCTTCACTAGAAATGCTATCAAATCTGTGCTACTCCTGCTTGCCACTAGTTACCAGGCACTAAAAAGGATTTAGGAGAGCATGTTTCGTGTGTCTAAAATAATGTTTAAAATGGCAATAGTTGCTTTCTTAAATTCAAATTCTTGTCTGCTTTGGAATCACCAACCCATATTTTATCTACCTATTCAAATAAGGAAAAAAATATATGTAAAAGCATTTCTTTTTCTTTTTGTGGTGCTGTGGATCAAACTCAGAGCCTTGCACATGTACAAGCTAGGCAAGCACTGTTACATCCACAATAAATGTAATCATTACATACTGCAAACATGTACTAATAAAAATAAATCACTCATCACAGAGCTATATCCCAGACCTTGTAAAAGCAATTTTTAGTGATTTTTGTTTTTGTCTTTTATTTTGAAAGAGGGTCTCGTTACATAGTTATGCTGCCTTGAGCTCACTTTGTAGCTTAGGTTGGTCTCAAACTTGCAACAATCGTCCTGCCTCAGCCTCCCAAGTGCTGGGATTACAGATAAGCATCACCACACCCAGATTTCTTTCTTTAATTAAAAAAAATTTATTAGTACATGTTTACAATGTAAAAAGATCACATTCATCATGAAGAGTTGGTACATATATATAACACATCTTAATCCTTTTTACTTTCCCTTCTTCTCCTTTCTTGCCCTCATAAAAGGAACTTAAAGGAGAATACACACACACACACACACACACACACACACACACACACACGTGTATATGTATATACTTTTTATTTTTGGCGGAACTGAGGATTTAACTCAGACCCTTGTGCTTGCCAGGGAAGCACTTATTCCACCGAGCCATCTCCCTGGCCCTTGTGTGTATATATTTATGTCAGGGATTGAACTGACTGCCTGTGCTTACCAGGCAGGTGCTTATGCCTCCAAGATACCTCCCCGGCTAGAAAAATATTTTGGAAAATATTAGATACCTTTATTATCAAAATATTTTAAGTCTGGCTGTCTCATAGAACAGACACTGTAACAATGATCAGAAAAAATTCCATTGAATCCATCTGCAATTCTGCTTATTCCAGAGGAATCTAAACATAAAAAAGGAAAAAAAAAATCATAGTAAATACATATAAATTTACTGACACATATTTATTTTCATATCAAGTCTTTTCTGTTGTGGTGCTAGAGATCAAACCCAGGGCCTTATATATGCTCTGCCGCTGCGGTACGCCAGCTCCAATGTTCACAATGTAAATTATACTATATGTAAGTATGTACTTTCTTCAATGCTTAAAAGATTTTCTGATCTGATACTGCCATTTAGTTTTTAAAAAAAATTTGGCTTTAAGTGTTTATTTTATTTGTATGTATTTAGTACAGGGTCTACAGGGTCTCACTATACAGATTAGACTCATAGTAGTGATCCACCTGTTTTCAGCCTCCCAAGCTCTGGGATTATAGGCACATGCCACCATGCCCAGATTCAATTGCTGTCTTAGTGTGCCCTGGGGTCAGGGCCAGCACAGCACACCAGGGATGGAACCCAGGTTCCTGCATGTGCCTAAGCAGGCAGTTTAATCCGCTAAGCTATCTGGCCGGCCCTCATAGTTAGCTTTTTTTCTTTTTTTCTTTTCTTTTTTGGCAGAACCAGGAATTAAACTTAGGCCTAGTGCTTGCCAAACAAGTGCTTATACTACTGAGCTATCTTCCCAGCCCTATATTTAGCTTTAGAAAAACCATAAATTATAAACTTGAATTTAATAACTTTGAAACATTTGGCTTACAATCAGAATTCAAATATATAATAAATGCTGTGTTAACATCACAAAAACAGTGAATTAACAGAAAGGAGAAAACAAAACAAAAAACTCAGAAAGGTATGCCACGTAATGCAAAGGAAGTGTAATATTGAGGGAACATGTCTGAGGACCAGTGAAGGCTTCTGAATATGGTTGCTTTAGGTCTTGCCTGGGAAATACCAACGAGCAGTGGGTCAGGCCCAACTTTCTCAGACGTGAAGAACGTGCGCATGGGGTGAGCTAACAGATACGCCCGAGACTGTCTCAAGTATGTGTACACAGAGAGCCACAAAGACCTCTTCTTTCTCTTTCTTCTGAATACAGGGCCTATAGGAGGCAAGCACTCTGCAACTGAATTATACCTCCTACCTGTCTTTTAGAGGAGTCTAAGTTACTCCTCAATTTTTTTTTTTTTTTGTAGAACCGGGGATTGAACTCAGGCCTTGTGCTTGCCAGGGAAGCGCTTATTCCACTGAGCCATCTCCCTTCCCCCCCCATTTAAAAAATTTTTTTTGGTGGTACTAGGGATTGAACTCAGGATTTTGTGCTTGCCAGGCAAGCACTTATTCCATTGAGCTATCTCCCCAGCCCCTTATGTAATATTTTATGACAAAACAGACGTGAATATAATTTCATGGACATTAAGCCATGACCTAATTTTAATAGGATTTATACACTAACCTGAATAACGAGAAGGGTGTAAAGTCTTCCTTTTTCTTTTTTTAGGATATTCATTCATATCTTTTCAATCTAAAAAATGAAAAAAAAATACAATAACTATTACTGTTGTTACTGAATTATTCTTAAACAAATAATCTATCAGAAATAAAAAAAATATATGTGCCACAAAATATAAACATTAAGAAAAATCTTACATGACGCCTGTTTACATGTTTGGTTACTGTTCTAGTCAAACCTAAAGTCTAGACACTGATTTTCATTATCTTTTTCTTTAAGCACTAATATTTTTATTATGGTCATTACCTTTCTTACTAACAGAGAACTTCTCAAATGTTGATGTACTTATGAGAACTGGATGATTATAAAATGGGTCACCATCACCTTCAAAAAAAAATTTTTTTTTTTTGCAGTACCAGAGATTGAATTTAGGACCCTGCATTTGCGAGGCAAACACTTAATCTACTGAACTATCTCCCTGGCCCTAAAAAAATTATCACCTAAAGAGAATACAAAATAGTACAACAGCAAGAACAACAAAAAGAAGATACAGAAATTCACCAATCAAATCAGTAGGAATTTGACACAAAAAAAGAAAGAAAGAAAAGGGCTAGGGAGATAGCTCAATAGAATAAACACCTGCCTGGCAGGGTCCTGAGTTCAATCCTCAGTACCACAAAAAAAAAAAAAAAAAAAAAAAAGTAGGAATTCCACTATGGTTGCTGTACTGCATAATGTTATCTTCAAATTATTTGTTCAGATTACCAGACCTATGCATCCAAAATTGGTAAAAAAAGAAAAAAGTTGTAAGAAATTAGAAATGACAAGAAAAAAAATGAAGCATCAATTGCACAAGCTTTTTTCTTTTTTGACAGGCTTTTGCTATATAGTTCAGGCTTGCCCTGAACTCACCATGTAGCTCCAGCTGGTCTGAAACTCACAGCAATCCTCCTGCCTCAACACCCCCCCCCCCCAACCCAGTGAGCAGATGTGCGCTACTATTCCTATGCTTAAGCTGTGCTTTATTTAAAAACAAAAAGTTATGCTTATAGAACCATTTTTTTTTTTTTTTGGTGGAATCTGGGATTGAACTCAGGCCCTTGTGCTTGCCACGGAAGCACTTATTCCACTGAGCCATCTCCCCAGCCTTAGCACCACATTTTTTATAAGCAGGAATATTTTGTTTTTTCAATCGGGGATTGAACTCAGGTCCTTGCACTTGCCATCGCTTAGTCTACTGAGCCATCTCCCCAGCCCCACAAGCAGGAATATTTTTATATATATTTATATATGTTTCAAACTAAAGATAAGATACATTTTCTGAAAAATACTGTCACAGGTCTGTATTGGTCGAATGGCTTCTAGCAAACTGCCATGAAAATAACTAATTAGCTTTATTACTTTTCACTTACTTGATATAATTCTTAATATTGCAATGAAGAAAAATGAATTACAGGGATACTTCCACAGATGATCAAAAGTACCTGTAAGGAAACACAAACAGAAGTCACATAAGCAGAAATGTAGTTATTGCTGAGATCCAAGGATACAGTGTTATCAGATTTTTAATCAACTGGAACAGTATTCAGTTAATTTCTTTGGGAGTATTTTACTATTTACTAAAAATGTTCTATATATTTTTAAAAATTTTAAATATAGCATTGATAAATGTGATAAAATATAACATTTTCCCATTTCTCTACAATGAATTTAACTTCTAAAGCTATAGCTATACTAAAACAGGAATATAAACCTGTATTAAACTAAAAAAACCTACATTGATGTATTCAGCCATAAAGTAAACAATGCAAATGAAAACACTGAATCATAGACTTGAGACGGAGATCCTTATATATTTAAACTGCTATGGCTTGTTTAGATGTCCCTCAAAGCCTCGTACAGTCACAGGGGAAGCATCCCAGAGGTGCTGGATCTGGTGTGGGTGATGCTGGGATCAAGGGTGTGGTGTGTGATTACTAAAAAAGCTGATTGGTACAGTTCTAGGTGTGGACAATGGAAGGCAACCCTGTCCTATGGGACTGCTACCTGCATACAGCCTGGACAAAATAGAAGGGATAGAAAGAGGGCAGTGGCCATCCCTCCTTTTGCTGCCTTCTGCCTTCCATAGATTGTTTGTCCTTTGTGATACCCCCCTGCCCAGAGCCAGATGATTATAGGCTGAAACTTGTACAAACTGTGAACAGAAATAAATTTTTCCTCTTTTAACTCTGGGTGTTGGATATTTTGTCTCAGCAACAAGAAAAGCAACCAAGAAAGATTTTGATACCAAAACTGGGGTTGTTGCCATGATTGTATCTGATTATGTGGTTACAAATGGCTTTAGGTAAAAGTTTGCAAAAATTTGGAGATGTTGGCTGAAGAAGCAATTCTGGGGCCCAAATGAATTTTATTTCACTTAGTACTATTTTATGCAAAATCCAACATATCCTCTCAAAATCATTTATTTATTCTTAATTAGTAAATTGATATAAACTAAAGTTAAAAATCAGATACTCACTAGGTGAGATTTGAACAAAAGTCTAATTTTTCTTTTTCTTTTTTTTTTTGAGACAAAGGTCTCAACATGTAACTCAGGCTGGCCTTGAACTCATGGCAATTCTACCTCTGCCTGGCTTGTACATATTATTTTTGGTGTTCTACTAAATTCTGCACATATCAGCACTACCTGTGAAGTACTTATCTAGTAATGAGATAGTGCTTTCTCGGCATAGTATCTTTCCTACCACTCATTCTGTTTCACCTTCACAGTAATTCTGTGAAATACACAGAGGGGCTTACTGTCAAACCCACCTCATTACTACTGATGAGGACACAGACACAGGGAAACTCAAACACTGAGAAGTAGCAGGACCGGGACTACAACACATGTCTTCTGACTCCTGGGTACTGGTTCTTCTGATTCCTGAGCACTGCTGCTATCAAGCTGGTCCTTGTTTTTAGTTCTTAGTCACCAATTGGAAAGAAGGGCGTCATCATCTACAAAACAATTGGCAAGCACTACATTTATGGAAGTGATACCAAGACATAAAATGCCTCACTCAGCACATTTAACATTCTTTACCATCCCAATCTTGGGTATTCAATATATATATTTTTTAAAGTCTTTTTATGTTTATCCAAAAAACACAAACTCCAAGACTTATTCGAAAATTTAGTCAAAGGCTTTAGACTCTGTTCTACAGATACTAAGAGTATTAGGCAGAATGCCAAAAACCATTAGCTAAATACATGAAGGTAACCTCTTATTTGGAACACATTCTAAATTTCTTAGAAATTGAATTAGAAAGAAAAGAAAACCAACATTAAAACTGTTGGTTCCATCTGGCCTGGATTTAGAATTTCAAGTGAAAGATCATTTTAATCAGATAAAAGGTCTGAGCCAGGCGTGGTGGCGCAGGCTTGTAATCCCAGCACTTGGGAGGCTGAGGCAGGAGGATTGTTGTGAGTTTGAGGCCAGCCTGAATTGCATAGTGAGACCCTGTCTCAAGAAGACAAAAAAGAAAAAGAAAAAGAAAAAGGTCTGACCTCTTCTTTGGTCAGAATAATACCTAAAGGCTTAGTAGCTCTCCTTCAGCATGGTGGTAAATGCCCATTCAGGACCAGAAATTTTAAGCATCCTTGTTTCAGCAAGTATTTTTATGAATAAAAAGCCAGCTTTCTTCAATGCAGCTATGTGTACAAAACGCCCATAATCATGAGCATTCCCTCCCTAGTCCCTGACCAAATTCTTTTTTTTTTTTTTTTTTTGCAGAACCGGGGATTGAACTCAGGTTCTTGCCCTTGCCCGGGAAGTGCTTATTCCTCTGGGCCACCTCCCCGGCCCCTGACCAAATTTTTGAATCACATGCAAAGCTTCTTCCTCCCCGCTTAAATAAAAACTATACAAGGTATGTCTCTGCATGAGAATCAGAAAAATGCTAAGGAAATCATCTAAAACCCATTTGCACAGAAGAACCTCTGCTAATATTTTAGTGTTAGTGTGTCACACTTTTTCCTATGCTGAGGTATACATATCTATTCTACATTAAAAACAAAAACAAAAAACAAAACAAAATTAAAAAAACGGTATTGGTGGGTGTAGTACTGCATGCCTGCAACCCCAGCAGTGCTGCGGCTGAGGCAGGAGGATAGCTGTGTGTTGGGAGGCAGCCTGGGCTACAAACTGACTTTAAGGCCTGCCTGAACTGCGCAGTTAAGACCGCCCCAGAAAAGACAGAAAAAAAAGTATTATGCTATACAGAGCACTTTTTTGTCTAAAAAAAAGCACCCTACAAAGCAGATTAGCACCTTCGCACCTGTCGGTTTCTCAACCAGCAGGAATGCCCACGTCCAGCACGCGAGGCAGCCATCACTCACTGAAAGCTAGCAACCTTTATCAAGGCCTCTCCTGCAGCTTTTCCTCCAGGCCGGTCGTATCCTGACAATAAACAGCTAACAAGGGGTAAAGCTTTTTCACCTTCATAAAAATAAATACATTTTGGAACAAAACGTTTCAGGAAACTGCGAAGCCACTGCAGCGCAAGTCCACTTCATAGCTTTCCCTGAGTCGGCGCTCAGCACGCCGCTCCGCAGCCCCCGCTGGCCGCGCTGCCGGCCGTCTCTGCAGACACATTGTTCTCACCCACTCGGGACTCCGCTCTCGGAAGCCCCGAAGGGGCTTCTGGCGGCCCCCAGGCGGCCCCCGGGCGCAGCCGGCCTGGGATGCGCCACTGCCTCCTCATGCGTCCGCCCGGCCGGGCCGCGCCGCCCGCCCGCGGACCTGAGCCCGGCAGGCCGTGCCGGTCGCGGTGGGGGCGACGACGGGCCCCGCGGGGAGCGGACGCGGGACTCCGCACGGCCGCCCTCCGGCCGTCGGCCCGCCGCGTGGGACAGGCGCCGCCCGCCGGCGACCCGCAGCCCGCCCGCCCGCTCGCCCGCCCGCCCCGGGCGCCCGCGCACTCACCGCCCCAGCGCCGCAGGCGGACGCCACTCGGCCTCGAGCTCCCGGGCGCCTGCGCCCCGCCCGCCAGGCCGGTCCAGGCCCCGCCGCGCCGCGCCGCTCTGCGCCGCTCCTCACTCCCTGCGTCCGCGCCTGCGCCGAGCGCCCGGGCTGCCGCGAGGCGGGAGGAGCCGAGCCGAGCCGTAGCGAAGCGGGCGCGGGGTGGGCGGCGGCCGGGAGGGACCACCGCCTGCCGCCTGGGGGAGCCCGCGCCCCCTGCCGGCGCCCTGCGCGCTGCGCCGGGGACCTCTTCCGGGCAAGCTGCGGCCCCTCCCGGGCGCCGCGCCGGAGTGCACGCGGTCCTGTGGCCGGCCGCGCTCCGGCTCCCGCTCGTCGTCCCCGCCGCGAGCGCTGGAAGGAGCGCGGCCCGGGGCGACAGCGCGGAGGGCGGCCGGACGGCACCGGGTGGGCCAGCTGGCCTGGAGTCACCGCGAGGGTCCCGCCGCTCCCAGTCCCCGAATATGGGGGCGGCAGACGTGCGCGCAAACGCCTTTGTGGGCGCAGAATTTGAAATGATCAAAAAAAAAAAAAAAAAAGAGAATTTGAAACGACCTCAGGGGCCGCGGCGTAGCTGAGTGACAGTGTGTACTCTGCGTGCTGCAGGCACTGAATCCCTAGCGCCCCGAAACCGAGCTGTTGAGTGTGGGCATATGGTAATTCTGTCTTCTTTTACGTAAAATTTAAATTTTCCTGAGTGCCTGCTTGCAGTGCATAGTGCTTACATTCGTCGTGGACGTTTTTTCTTTCCTTTTTTTTAGCGGATTGAGAGTTGAATCACTTAACCACTTAACCACCCAGCTAGATGCCCAGCCCCTACCTAATTCTTTGGACGACAGGCTGAAATTATCAAGCTGGATTTGCACGTTAGAAAAGGGAACTTCAAAGACGCCAAAGACTGTTACGCAATTTTCGAGTACTAACCTTCCAGCTTCGAATAATTACAAATGAATGAGAGTGGCTAACTAGAATACCTCTTGTAGGTCACTGGCAAAGTCAAGAGCTGTCCAAGAGGCTGTTTGATAGTCACGTCTATTGTGCTTTTCCGGACAATCGTGTGCTAATCAAGCATCCAACCGCTGGAAAGTCGTAATCACAGACCTCACTCCAGTTCCTTACCCAACTTTCTGGAAATAAAGCTATGCAGTGTTTGAAAGACACACTACTTATTTGTGGGGCTCAATTTTAAGACTTTAATTGTGTGTTATCAACTCAAACGAATGTTTACCAGCGTTACCTTTTAAAATCCTAGTGTAGCTAGTACCTGACACGATAGGGAACTGATACATAATTGATACTTTTGCTCAATTTATACTAAAGGAAATGTTCTCTGCAGCCACCAGGGGGTATCATGACACCGTCTTTAGTCACTTTCTGCCCCCCCAACCTTGCGTCTTGTACACGTTTCATTACAGAGCAAATAGTGAAAGTAAACACAAAATCTTTCTCCTCCCAACCAATAAGTTACTTTTTAAAAATCTCATGGTTTGCTACTTAGAAGAACATTATAATGTTTAGATGTCTTGCAACATAATCACAAATCAGAGGCAGTTTAAAGCTCTTTGGTTAGTCCAAGCATGATTGCTAGTTTCACTTTTCCTCCCTAGTCAAGGAAGGTGACAACCGGAGTGAAACATCCAGAGTACCAAGCTTGCAGAGTTTCTAAAATATGAGTACAAATTTTCCTTAGAAGTAATCATCATTCTTTCAGGTTTTTGCTACATTTGTATCATAGCTTAATTTTGCTCTTCGGTAAAAAGGGTCACTCTGGGAAGCCGAGGCAGGAGGATCATGAATTCCAGCCCAGTCAATTCATAAATTTATATGCTGACTTTTTAAAAAAGTATGTTTATCAAATAAGGAAGATAACAGAAAAGTATAAAGACTGAAAGAAAATTTTAGCATCAGCCTACAAATCTGAGCTGATCAATGGCAAATTTTGCTGTTTCTATTATTTTTATACCCTCATACCTATATATTTTTCTTAAAATTAGAATATTATCATTTTTAGAATATTTATTGTTTTGTAACAGCTTTTCCCCTGGTTAGTACAGCATAACAATTCCTTATGCTATTGAAATGTTAAGCCTGGTTGTGGTGGCAAATGTGTGTAATTCAGCACTTCGAAAGCTGAGGCAGGAGGATTGCCATAAATTGGAGGCCAACTTGGACTATATAGTGAGTTTAAGACCTACATGGATTATAAAGCAAGACCCTGTCTCCAAAAATAAATGTACTTTGCCAATTAGGTAAGTAAAATGTAGTTTGCATTTTAATATCTGTGAAATTGAATATTTTCCTCATGTGTCCTCTCTCAATGTCATCTTTTTTTTTTCTCAGCCAGCTGAGTGCTGGGATTATAGGTAGGCACTACCACATTTGGCAATCCTTATTGTCTTATTTCTCCCATAGAATAGCCTGAAATTAAATTTGTAAATAAAAGAGTCTCATCTGATCCTCAATCTCTCAATACATTGGGTTTTTGATTTTCTCTACATCAAAACTGTGGGGAGATCTGGTTAAAATACAGATCTCTGTGACTAGTGGTGTAGTGGTAGAATTTTTTTAAAAAATGTTTTTGGTGTAGGGTCTCACTGTGCAACTTGGACTTACAGGGATCTTTCTGTTTTCAGCCTTCCCAGTGCTGGGATTACAGGTGTGTGCCAGCATGCCCTGTCTAGTGGTAAAATATTTGCTTGACATGCATGAGCTCTTGATTTCAAGCGCTAGCACTTAAGGGGGTGGGAGGTGGAGCAGATTTCTGTGTTTTCCTTCTGGACTTTCTTACTGAGTAAGTGTGGGTCAGCAGCTGAGCTTCTATCCAGGTTGAGGCAATGCTGGTTGCAATCTTCACTGATTTTCACAGTGGTTGCAGCAACCACACTTTGAAAAATTGCTCTCCCAAGCTTGCCCCAACCAATCCCCACACTAGCCAAACAATACTTCTCACTCCTATGCCATCAGCAGACTCAGCCTTTTCCTCACCCATGTGCTCCAGCATGGGTATTTTCCATATGCAAACATTTTCCCTTGTTTCTGTCTGTAGTGTCTATTGTATAAACGCGTTCATCTTCTTTATCCATTCCTCAATTGGTGGGCATTTGGTCTCTTTCCAAGATACAGATATTAAAAACTGTGTTGCTATAAACATGGGTGTGCATATATAACTCTGGCATGATGTTTTTAATTCTTTTAGGAAGATACCAAGTCAAATGGAACTTGTAGTCCTAGCTTTTTGAGGAATTGCCAGACAGATTTCTACAGTGGTAGCACCAGTCTCCACTCCCACCAACAGTGGAGAAAAGTTCCTTTGTCCCCATAGCCTCTCCAATATTTGTCATCAGTTGATTTCTTGATAATAGCCGTTCTTTTAGGGGTGAGATGGGATTTCAGTGTTGCTTTAATTTGCATTTCTCAAATGACTAATGATATTGAACAGTTCTTTCATATATTTAATTGCCATTTCTACTTCTTCATCTGAGAAGTGTCTCTATTTCAGATGCCCATGTTTGGACTGAGACCCTGAGTTTAGTGCTTTGGCCTACAAAGAAAAAAACAAAAACAAAAACAAAAAAGCAAGAGAGAGGGAGATGTAGGTAGCTCCATGGCAGACTGCTTGCCTACCATTCGTAAGTTCCTGTCTTCAATCCTCAACACTGTGGGGAAAAAAACCCAAAGTAAAAAATCAAAATTCAAGCTTACAACTTATCTGTTCTATGAAATCTTTGATTTTCTCTTACAGAGATCTGTTTATACATGGCTAGTGCATTATTTTACTTAGTGTACAAGATGCATATGACAATAATAAATCTTCTCTTTTTTTTTAAATGTATTTAGTACAGGGTCTAGTAAATCAGACTAGTAGTGATCCTACTGTTTGTTCTTAGCCACCCTGTTAGGATAACAAATGTGCTCCACCATGCCTAGTCTCTGTCACCATCACAGCATGCCCTGGGGGGGGGGCTGTCGGCACAGCACACTGGGGATTGAACACCAGTCCCTGCATGTGCTTTAATCTGCTGAGCTATCTGGCTGGCCCTGAAGATAACAAATCTTAAGTTGCAAGCCCTCTCAGTGATTAGATCAACCTCCTCCAATCAAGCTACTTAATGAAAAATACTTAATTTTATATTTATGCCATATTTTTTCCTGATACTGATCTTTCCTGATTGCATAAGTTTCTCTCTTCGTACAATTCGGCTCCATGCGTGTCTTGATTATGTTTCCACAGCCATGAGCTCTGGTTTTACCTTTACTTGTGCTCCACTGCCCTACCTGGCACAGAGTCTTGCAGGCAACCTCTTGTTTTTGACAGAATATTCATTGCACGTGTACCTGTTTTTTTTTTTTTTTTCTTTTTTTTTTCAGAACCAGGGCTTGAACTCAGGCCTTATGCTTGCTAGGGAAGCACTTATTCTACTGAGCCATCTCCCTGGCCCTTATGTACTTGTTTCTGGAACTTTTTAGATAGTGGGGATGTGTGTGACCAAGATGCAGCTGAGTAGGGAACACAGGTGCTTGAACACCATTAGAGTAACAAACATATCTGGGGCCTGTGCTATACATCCAGCTATAGGAGCACATGGCAGGCAGCCTAGCCTTGTCTAAAGAGGATGTGACAGGTAAACAATGAATGAACGGATAGTCACATAGCCTGCTGCAGTGTTGCAGACCTCTCTGCATGCTGTAGTTTTTTTTGTTTTTAATTTTTTATTAATGTATTTATTTGGTACCAGGTTTCACTACCCAGCTTGGACTTGTAGTGACCCTCCTGTGTCAGCCTCCCCAGCCCTGGGATTACAGGCATACACCACCATGCCTGGTTTTGCTGGCCTGCACAGCGTGCCTGGGGTTCTGGGGCCAGCACAGCATGTGGTACCAAGGATTGAACTTGGGTCCCTGCACTTGCCAGGCAGGTGCTTAGACCACCGAGCTATCTCCTCAACCCTGAATGCTGTAGTCCTAAGTCAGTAGTTTCCCATCTTCCACAGTGCTGTTCCACACAGTTGCAGTTTGTGTCTGAAATGTCCACCTAAAGCTCATGGTCCTCATTGCAGCAGTGCTCAGAGACGGGGACCTTTGGGGCACGACTGTGTCTTGAGAGCTCTGAGCTCAATAATTCATTGATGGATTCACAGGGAGGAAGAGGAGGTGGAAACTCTAGGAGACTGAGGCCTCACTGGAGGAAATAGGTCATTGGGCACACGTCCTTCAAGGGTACATTTTTGTCCTGGCACTTTCCCTTCTCTTGGTGTCCTGGCCACACAGGCTGCACAATTCCAATGCTCCTGCACAGCAGAGGTCTGCCAGTCAGTGCAGCGCTCACAAACCCAGCAAAGCAGAGACCCAGGCAGCCAGTGAGCCTGCTCAGGAAATTTGCTTCCCTACAATTGTCTGTTTACCCAGAGACTGACCACATTGTTCCTTTCTTGAACTTTATCCCCAGGAACTTACCTAGACTCTGAACTTGAACCAAAGTTTCTGCCTGGCTATAAAATGTTTTCACACTTTATTTTTTGAATGATTAAATAAGTAAATGAATAAAATCTGATTATGATCAGTGGGCCCAGGGAGATGGTTCAGTGGATTAAGCGCTTCCCTGGCAAGCACAAGGGCCTGAATTCAATCCCTGGTACCGAAAAAAAAAAAAATTGTAGATATTGGGGCCAGGGAGATGGCTCAGTGCAATAAGCACTTCTCTGGCAAGCTCGAGGGCCTGAGTTCAATTCCTATTCCACCAAAAAAAGAAAAGCACTAGGGAGGCTGAAGCAACAGGATTGTTGTGAGTTCAAGACCAGCCTGAGCTACAAAGTGAGCTTAAGGCCAGCCTGAACTGCATAGTGAGACCCTGTCTCAAAAAGACAAAAAAAAAAAAAAAAAAAAAAAAAAAAAAAAAAAAAAAAAAAAAAAAAAAAAAAATTCCGTACATCAAACCTAGTTATCTCTTTAGTCTTATTTAAGCTCAAGAAATCCTTTTCCACATTTTACATGCTACTGATTTTGTGGAAGGTTAAATTACATTTACATTTAATTTGCATGTTTTATCATTGTCTGTTACAAATGGAACTCCAATGATTTAAAGAATCTTATAGGGCCAGGGAGATGGCTCAGTGAAATAAGTGCTTCCCTGGCAAGGGCCTGAGTTCAATACAGTAAGTTCAAGGCCAGCCTGGATTGAATAGTGAAGCACTGTCCCAAAAAGCAGAATGAACAAAACAAAACTACAAAACACCCACATAGGGGATTCAATCACGTTTCCCTAGCTTATTTTTATTGATTCTTCTTTCTTTTTGGCTGATTGATTTTTCTCTCCATAAACTTAAGACATTGAATCAATGTCAAAAGATCCACATTGCACCTTCTTCCTTATAAATTAAATCCTGACTTGACTAAGAACTGCACAATGTCCAACTTAAAAATTGTTTTCAAAGCTTTGTAAATGGGAAGAGGAAGAGGGGTTGAAGGAAGAGTAGGGGAATGGGGAAAATAAAAACAAGTTCTATCATGTGCAAATTCTCTATGACGAGTGTGATTGTTATGTGTGCCTAAAATATAACAACAAAATCTAATATAAACAGTTGTTTTCTACACCCTCTTACCAATAGAGGTAGTATTAAGACACAGGGCTGTCTACTGTGATATAGACAGAAGTAGTTGTGAGAGACTACAGTAATTTTTTTTTTTTTTTTTT